>CM062805.1:905262479-905563741 GCA_031772625.1 Pinus tabuliformis
TGATGATGAATGATTGATATGCCAGTCTAATGCTTGATTAGCGATAGAATCAGCTAACCAATTTTGAGATCTTGGAATGTGCAAATAATTAATGTAAATAAATGATCTTTGCAACAACCTCACCCTTAAATATTGGCGATATAATGATGGATCTCTAACCCGATAAATGTTATTTAACTGAGACACTATCAATTGAGAATCAAGATACACTACCAATGAGTCGATCCCGTAAGAGATTGCCTCGGATAATAAATTAATAACAGCTGTATACTCGGCCATATTGTTTGAAGCAGGACCGATACACACGCCTCTCGATGTCATCAACTGACCAGTTGGGTAATAAAGTACCCAAGCTGCGGAAGCAAGATTCCGAGTGTGCCGACTAGCACCATCGGCGAATCCAAAATAAACCAAATCATCCATCAACACCTGCCAAAGCAGACCAAAAGTGCTGATATCAGAAAAACGCTCGATAAGATATGTACAAATATACATAAAATACAAAGAAGCCATTGCCTGGTAAAACTAAGCAAAATACTTCCTGAGGTAGAGCCCGTCAGGGGGCTCCGCCAACTGACACCTAGGGATGTTTATAGGTACGACGATCGAACCAATCAATATACTCTCTTCGGCAAATAAATGTGTCGGAGCCAAAGGGACCGTACAAACATCACTAGTCGAACTGGAGGACCGAGATTCTACTTCATGCACAGGGGAATGAAAGTATAACCGACGATGTAAATCTTCCAAAGGTCGATCTACGGCCGTCATTGCTTCGAATATCGCTTCATCCGATGGAAAAACAATATCCGAGCAATCCGATGCAGAGGTGGAATCAGGGGTCCGAAAATGAGTCACATCACCATCTATTTCTTTCCCCGAGGAAATAGTAGAATGGTTATCTACAGAGTTATCGATAGATTCACATCTAGGTTCTGCTGCAGACATAAGAGATTCTATTTCACCCACCTTGTCGTCACCTGATGTGGTCACAGATGAAGCTAAGGTTCCAGGATTCGAAGAATAAAGAGTTTGGACAAACTCTCTCCGTAAAGGATCCCTGGAGGATGAAATTGTATCTATACCAGCCGTAGGAGGGGGAAGGTTAAACGTACCCATCAATGAAGAATACATCCCGACTCCTAGACTCTCAATAGGCGGACGGGGGTTACCCACTAAAGGAATGGTAGAGTCAGAGTTTGCTTGAGGATCAGCTGGACAATAGTCCAATTGGTCAACCTTAACGATTTTCCCCTCATAAGGAAAGCAAATGACACGAAATAGAGTCGAAACAACGGCTTCCATCTCGTATACCCAGTTCCTTCCTAATAGGAGATTATAATCTAGGTTAGCGTCTATGACTTCTACTTCAATATTAACGACCTTTCCTCCAACACATATAGGAAAAGCCGGGATAATCCCGTACGGTCTATGAGAGTGACCATCAAATGCTGTCAATAGGGTGGGTGAAGGAACAACCGTCGGTGATCCAATGGCCTTCCAACATGACATAGACATGACACACGTGGAAGCTCCCTCATCTACAACCGTCCGGAAAATATTCGTTTTCTGGTAGGTAGACTTTATCTGGAAAGCCATGTGATGAGGAAGTCTCTTTTTGACATTACTCATATCAAAAGAGAGAGCTAAGGAATTACTTGGATCTACTGCCCCCATTGCCAATAGCAAGGCACTTCGTTGAGTAGGACATGTCTGGAGAACCTCTAACGCGGACATAGCACATGGACTCTGAGCCAGATCCTCGACAATGGAGTAATTCTGGGCTGCCCTAATATTAGGGTTGATAGTCGCGCGTTTAGCTGAACCTTTCGGCACCCGAGGTATAGTCTCAACAGAAGGTCGCTCAATATGAAGTGGGTTGTTAGTTTCGGGAACTGATTTACCCTTAGAATTTTCACCTTCACCATAATCGCGTGACCGTGTGGCCACATTAGCGTGAGCACCCATCATGAAAACATTTGATGACTTATCCCCTTCCTGGTTGCCCCCTGAGGAGGTCCCAGGATTCGAATTCGCGCCAGCAAGAAGTTGCTGCCCTTGGGGAAACGGGTTAGTCAACACAGCTTGCGAACTAGAAGTCCCTTGCTGTGCTAACAAGCGCTGAGCGTCTTCGATTTTAGGGCAAAGATGAGTTAGATGGTCTCCAGTGCATAACTTGCAAGGAAACTTGACTTTCTTTCTCGACTCACCCTTACCACCACCAGCGTTGTTGCCGGATTTATTTGCATCGGGCTGCCCATCCGAGTTCTTCTTTTTACCACGTCCTTTCTTTTTCCCATCGGAATTTTGATTTCCTTTGGGGTTATTGGATTGGACGGCGTTAATGGAAGAATTTTGGGAAGCAGGAGGACTAGACATTGTGACTTGGTTGTTAGGAGCAGTTTGTAATGACAACTGCTGCAATTGATTTAGCAAGTTCACTGTAGTTGAGTCTACAGACCCCACGATGCCATCCGCATGCGGACCTGGCTTTGGCTTAGCTAAATCAACCTTAGATCCAGGAGCATCTGGCAAGTACTTTTGGAGGATCCCAGACTGAGAGTAGATCAGTTCTAACTGCTGGGCCCTGAAAATGGCTTGCTCCTCAGAATAGACCCCAGACATGGAGACATCCTTGGAGATCTCAGGTTGCAAAGACTTCAAAAACCACTCTAGACGGTACTCCGGAGGGATTTCGGCTTTAATGAGCCTTTTTCTCCGTCTCCATTCCTGTATGTGATCAGAAATGTGGGTTGCCTTATCCTGGCGAAAGGTAGCCAGAAGTTCAGTTCCGGCATCATAGCGGACAGGCAACTGAAAGTGATTCAAGAAGATATTAGCTAAGTCTGCGAACGATGTAAAGCTGTCCCCTGGCAACTCTATGTACCATTTAGCCGCATTACCAGTCAAGGTGCGCTGAAAAAGTCTCAACCTAACCGAATCTTCGATGAGGGAGTTAGATGAGCACCACAAATGGAATGTGGTTACATGATCGCCCGGATCTTCACCACTCTTCCCTTCGAATTTTGGGATGTCCGAAGGGAGTTTGGTTGGGACCGGAGGCCAGGCTGGATTGTATCTGATAGGGTCATTCGTTAGCTTAGTGAGATCTGGCAAGTTTAACGTTGCCAGAAATGGAAGCCTAGGAGGACCTAGGGGATTCCACCCAGACTGGGCAGAACTCCCCAAGTTCTGAAGAGATTGTCCTGGGATTTGAGAGGCACCAGGCTGCCCCAAGTGACCAGTAGAACCAGCTGAACCAAAGGGCAAGCCTTGTGGTCCAGCAAAATTCGGAGTTTGACCAACTCCTGCCGTATAAGCTCCATAGCTTGCAAAGTTTCCTCCTATAGAATTGTAAGGAGTCGATAACCCCTGATATGGGTTCCAAGCCGAAGCGAGGGGAGGAATACTTTGAAACATGCTAACCGTGGAATACGGCCTACTTCCTTGTTGACCGATGAATGGATTCGCAGTTCCTGCATTACTAGCCCCAGGGTTATTCCAACCTTGGAAAGGATTGCTGCTTTGTCCTATTGAAGAAAAAGGCATAGATCCTACCGTTGGGTTGGAATGTGGAATATGACCACTTCCAAAAGGAAAACCCTGAAATGAAGCCGATCCGCCCATCATGGACGTAGCGGCATTGAACGGAACTGACGGAATACCCTGTGATTGGGTGCCAAAAAGGAAGGAACCAGTACTAAAAGCATTGGTTTGGGCATTTCCACTCGTGGACGGAATGGAGGTAGACCCAACCAAAGATGTGCTAGCAAACGATCCGAACAAGGAAGCGGAGGGGATGGAAATGGTTCCTCCCCCTTGCACCGATGTTGGGGTTTGCATAGTCGCAGCACTTGTGGAAGCCATGCTTCCAGTAGTGATCATAAATGGTAAGCGCGTAGCGTAACCTGGACTCGCTGGTCTATATAATGGAGGCCCAACGTATTGCAATACGTCTGGGTAACTAGATGGTAGTGGAGAATTTGGAATCACTAATGATTCTGAAAGTTCTTCTACCTCTACGTTATCCTCCGCTTGAAAGCGAACTTGAGAAAAGACTGGAGCGTCCCTCTCTTGTTCAAAAGTACCAGGCCTTGCTTGGCCGCTAATATCCCCGAGAGGAGGATCAATCCCCGATGCGTCAGCCGGCGTGGGACGGACCCCACCGGTAGTATTCCCTCTGCGCCTTCTAGGAGAAGGCTCTAAACTAGGTGGCGAGAGACCACGAAGTCTTCGAGACCGTCTAGGAGACCGGTCAGCCACTTTGAATTTTTTGTTATGATCTTATCTAAAGACTCAAAAAATTAAAAGCTAGGCCAACTAGGAGCACAGAGCACACACTAAAAAGTTCCTAAAGATACAGCCAGTCAAACAACTTTCAAGTATTTCCGCTCCGGGTGATTGAGACCGGACACCAAAATACGAGAAAGTGAATCAAAGGGCCTTCCGAGGATAGTCTGGGATGATGAGGGCCCAATCCTATCAGCGAAGGTATCAGAGGAAGTTACGCTGACCTCCTAACAACAGTCTGCGCCGGTGCAAGCCCCCAAGCTTCGCAAGGGTGCCCTCCGGAAGTACTGTCGAGAGTGATACAACGTCGACCTCAGGTGCCACGGGATTCCCCTCCGCAGCCACCTATGCAGATCCCTAGGAAAGGCAACTATGGGTACCAACTCGTCGCAGAAGCCAGGCGGAACAGTCGTGAGGTAAGTTCGGACAAGTAGGAGAGGGGGTATCTCTCTTCCCTGTCTTCACAGACCCTCGTGCTTAACTCCCAGATCCGGAGTCTTCCTGGTCTCCCTAACGCTATTGGATTTACTCTCTTTAATCAGACTCTTATGTTTGACGTTTTGTGTGGCCTTGGAGAGTTAACTCTCCACTCGCCTAATCCAAGGCCCTAAAATCCTAAACTTGTTGGTGTAATAACTAAAACAAAAAGTTCTAGTGGATTTTAATTAAGCGCTTGATTTTATTAGGCTGTTCTTTAAGTCAAAGGTAATGGAGGTGAAACTTGTGGTGTTTTATGGACGCAAAAGAAATTAATAAAACCTAGCTACATGCACATGCACTTTTGTTTTCGATGAATAGCAATTTCTATGAGGTTCAGAAGGCACTTGTAATATAAACAAAAAATTTTTCCTTTTTCTTTTCAGACTCCACACTCACAAAAACTAACAAAACTAAATATGCCTAAAAAGAGATGCAAATCTTTCCCTAATGCAAGAACTAAATGTGGATGCACAATTCAAAGACTACTCTAAAAACAAAGAAGGAAAGTTGCTGCTTTACCAAATTTTGTCTTGCCACTGAAATGCTTAGATAGAAGATGATTTGTTACTAATCATTTCGTCCAAACAATAAAAACAAGTTTTAAGATAAAAAACAAAGCACTTTCACTTCGCAAAAAAGGAAATCAGATGAGAAGCAAGTTTAAGAAAGCGAAACTCAAAAACTTTCAAAAGATTTTCTTTCAATCAAACCAAAAAGTCTTTTTCAAAGGAAAAACTCTCAAAAATACTGACACCAATGATTGATAAACAAACAACCAAACACTTTTGTGAATTGACACCAATGAAATGATGAGAATTCAACAAAAATAAAATGTGTTCGAAGTCACTTTTGACAATCAAAAGCAGCAATGAAAGTCCAAGAAATCAAAAGACAAGTTTCAAGGAAATGGTAACAAACAACTTTCCCGAAACGAAGGAGCAAATGGTCATAAAAATGATTTCGTTAAGCAAACACAAATGTCATGAAAACAAAATGGACACAAAGATTTTAAGACAATCTTCCCACTCTGCCGAAACAGAGCAATCAAGATTCTTAAACAGAAACCTTGTGTGTCAAAAATCAATGACGCTTGCAATCAACGAAAAACAAGACTAGCACTCCTAGAGAGAGTTCGAAACAAGATGCCCCCTGTTAAACAGAGAACTGTCACTGGGAATTGACTGCTTTAAACTGACCCAAACCACCAGACAGACATTCAGCCAAAAGAAAAATTATAAATCTTGAAAATTATGTGATATACGCGCCTGCAATTATTTGCAGAATGCGTGTACACGCGACTGTAACTAAGGAAACCTGCGTATACGCGGGTTTTCTTAGTGCAACTTGCGTATATACGCTTCTGTAATCCAGAAAAAGTGCGTATATGAAGTGTTTCAAGAAAAATAAAAAACACAAACTGAAAAACTGGAACAGCTTGGAGTTCAAGAAAATATCAAACAGTCAGAACCAACAAACAGAGGCACTGAGCCTAGATTGGCTTGAGGACTACCCAAACTAGGAACAACAAGAATGTTGTCCCCAGCGGAGTCGCCAATTCTGGTTGAAGGGAAAGTACCCCTAGAGTCCTTTGGGCTGAGACTCTACCAGACTGAAAATTGCTTATACAAAGAAACACACACACACAGCCATCTTTTTAACTTTTAAGCAAATTCTAATGTTTTAGGGTACATACCTAAGGTCCTACGTCCGAGAAGACCGTTAGGGTGCAAACCCTTCTTGGAGTTCCCTTCTTCTTTCTCTGACCTGCAAGACAAACAAATCAAAGAAATCAACAGTACATGTATAGAAGTTTATGTACAAATCATCTTTATGCTATAAAGTTAGTTATAAATAATCTTTAAGTAACTACTTTCATAAGAATTCAACACAAGAATCTCATAAGCATAAAGAAAGATTATTCGGGAACAAAGACGTGTTTCTTTATATATAAAGGCAAATAAAGTACATATATCGGAAAGATATCACCTGAACACCTTCAGCAGGCTCCAAGCAAGCTTCCTCCCGGATTCGTTCCAGCCTCCAGCCTCCAGCAAGAGCTCCTTCCAAGTCTTACTCAATGATGATGTCAAGGATGAATGATCACCAATACACATGGAAACAAGGGTTTCCTATGCAAAATGGGGGAAGTGCAGGATGCACCAAGGACTTCAGACCTGGTCTAAGGGAAAAATCTCAGCATAATAATCTTGCTCTCCTTTCTCTCTCCCCTTGGCCTTCCCTTTGATGTCTTTTTATACCCTCTCCAAAGTAGTTTTTTAGTTAGGAGTTGGTTGGGAACAGTTGGGCCACGGGCACTAACAGGTGATCCAGCAGGTAAACCCGCGATCACCGCCCGAAAAAGAGGAAATTATATTTTTTTAAGTGTTTTAATAGATACACGCGGGTTGGGTATGACATACCCGCGTGTACACGCGTTTAACACAGGGCAAAGTCGCGTACAGGGAATAAAACACTGTTTTTTAAATTTTTGGACCAGGTCTGGAAGGAGGGGTTGCCCTAGCAGCATCACAAACCATAAGAGTGAGATTTGGAGCTATAACAGATGCCCCCTAATGTATGAGGTCAGAAGGGGAACATGATGGCCGAAATACATTAAGTAAGTACAAGGAAAGGAACTCCGCCAAAAAACCGAGGAGGACTTCACCAGAATTCAGCCTGCCAAGCCACCGAAAGGAGATCAGAAAGAAACACTGTCTGAGGCGGGCATACCCATGCTCAGGAAAAGTAAAGCATGTCCGCATATCAAGTACAAGCGGATCCACTAAGTATACAAGTATAAATGACTGTAAAAATACATAATGGATCATCTGATCATAATGAGTAAGTACATGTCTGAATATCACATATAAAACTGTCAATGATGCTGAAAGATGCAACGGATCACTGAAATCAAAGACTGATCCCATAAGGTACCAACTGAACATGATGGAATAGGATGGTACTACACTGCAAACTCAGGTGCCAGCATATAGAATGTCGCCATGACTGACTGCAACATATAAGGTGGAATGGTATCAACTAGCAGCAACAGGAGCAACTGTCAAGTGAACCAATGAATGCTGATACAACCTGAGGTCTTCACCGACCGCCGTGGTACATTTCTACACCATGGGAATAAATGATCTGAAGTCGACCATGTGAGAAATCGTTTGATTACCGGTCATTGATGTATACCGTTAACAAACGCGAGACTACTCACCGATAATGATAATGAGCGTCAAGGTACCCAGTACAATCTAACAAGTGTGAATAGATGAGCTGAAGTCGAACACCTGTAAGAATCTATCAATCAGGAGACAATGATGGTTTCCCACTGTCGATAGCGAGGAATCTGCCACTAATGACTGCAAACCCCAAGGTACTGCCAAATGGACTCTAGATCTTTGCCCCAGAGCAATGAGTCGGAGTCGATAGGGAAAGATCCGCTAGAAGGAAGGCATTAAGGCATCCTCCATCAATCTAGCGCGAGTGTAACCCGTAGGCCAATAATGTGGAAGGAATCGGACGAAACAGATGTAGTAACCCAACCGAAAGTACGTTTCCGGCGTACACAAGATGTGGCTAGCGCACGGCAGAAACCCTCTGAACCAACCAATAATGAAAGCTGACACAGAGGCGAGGTATCCACCAATAGGGTCAAATGGAAACCAAGGTACTGCACGAATCCCAATGTGTGATAATGTATGCTGATGTCGAACACAAGGGAAACCACTCAGTCAAAGACCCATGATACTGATCGATGCTGAGCACAAGGTGACCTATCAATAATGAAAATAGGGCCAGGGTGCGGTCTCTAGGTCTGCCCTCAGAGCAATGTGTCGTCGTCGATAAGGACAAGACCCGCCAGCAAGAAGTCAATGGGGACCTTCTCAAACCGGCACGAGTGAAGGACCAATATAACTGATGTGATGATAGACATGACACTGACAACCAGGGATGGCCGACTGAAAAATGAGTCAAGAGACACCGCAGAAAGGCCGACTCAGGCTAACTTCCCTTGAACAAAAGCACGACTCAATGTGACTATGTGGCAGCATATAATGAATCTGTATAAGTTCGTCATGCAGGAGGCACGAACGAACCCTCCATATGATTGGAAGAGATAACCAATCGGGGGAGAACTGACTCGATAACAAGGTTATGGCTTACCTAAGTCAAACTAGATCCCACCCATGCGGAGGAGACTTTGTTTCGAGTGCTTTGTTCAAGGGCGACACGACTGACTCTAGCTGCCAACAATAAATGGAAATAATGTCCCTGTTCCCGCTCTTTTTGGAATATTTAATTTTTTTGTCTTTTTCTGATAAGCCGGAAAAAGAATAAAAGAATGCTATGGTACAGTGGAAAGAACGAGTGTCGGTGAAACAGATGCTCTAGTTCCTGGGAAAGGAACGTTCCTATGCTCAATGCAGGGAGGTGAAAAACTGGTCAGTGACACTCAGAGGTATGTCCCTTCCACGGATCTGGGTATGTCAAGCTGCAGAGGTCAAGGGTATGCAAGGTTGATTTTTTGCAGACGTCATGGTCAAAAGTGGGCTTAAACACGAGTCCAAGTGAAGCCGGTTATAGGCCAAAAGGTGCAAATGGTCAACATGCACTGCAGAAGTACAACTCAACACACATAGGAGCCTCTAGGGTATAAGGCCAGAACGAAGCGAAGAAGCAAGGAAGAATGAGTCTTCAACGCATAAGTCATGGCGGGACTACAGAGGACTCCCGAGCCTACTCAAAACGAAGCAGCATGGGCAACAAATGTCAGTGAGGTGCTAACTAGGATGCCCATGTAAAAGGATGGCTCTACCATCATGTCATGATTTAAAGAATCGGCGAGTGAAAATGGCTTGCGAACCATAACATGATGGGGTCGACCCTACGGCAGATGTATCGGTCAAATGGAGGCTAGTATGCATAATGCAACGGAAAAATGGTGTCCCTAACCTATATGCCAGTGAGAACACGATACCTGCCATGACGGGTCAGCAGTCATGGAACCGCCTCGAATCGTCGAAAAATGTCCAAAATGTCCTGAAAAACAACTCAATCTCGACATTCCAAGCTCCCAAGTTAAAAGTGACATGAAACCAAACAAAATAAAATTTTGAAAAAATTTTGCATTTTCAAAACTTATAAAAAGAAATTTTGGACTTACCATTTTCACCGTTTGACTTGGAGAGCAAATTGTGGAGCAAAAGGAGCAAACTTTCCCCGTGACTTATTCAACCGTTCAAACTTGCCGAAAACTTCCAGGTAAGCACTAAACTTGTCTTGCAATCAATTGTGATAGTTTTTAGGAAGTTTAATTAATGTTTCACCGTTAGATTTTTGCAAAAAATTGCTCTGCGGCGTACACGCGGGTTGGATGTATATAAATCGCGTATACGACGGCCCTACACGCGACTGTGTATAGGGTAAACCGCGTGTGCGCAGCGAAAATTTTTTATATAAAAAACTAATGGATGAATTTGATTTTTTCTTCCAGGATGACTCTCACATGGCGTGAAAGAGAGCACTCAGCTGTAGATAATGAAGTTATGGAGAATGATGAGGCATTAGATGCCTTACGGGGATGCGGATTGTTAAAATTCTTTAAGTTGCCGAATATGAAAGCAAATGTGCGTCTGCTCGAGAGACTTATTGATTACTGGGATGTCGAGGAAGAAGCTTTTATGATTGATCAAATGCCACTCAGGATAGAAGTGGAAGATATATATTTCATCACGGGCCTTTCCCGAAGGGGAGAGGTAGTCCACTCCCGGGGCAGGACCCGGAATAGTCTCAGCGTAGACGACTATGTACAACTTTACTGCCCAGGTCATCGGAAGGTCGGGAGTCAGATCTCGATCCCACACGTGGCGAGTTTGTCACTGCGGATAATCCTGTTCACCATAGCTCGAGTGAACGGGTCATCTTCGCTACATCAGGCATCACGAGTAAACATGAGCGTAGCAGTGGACTGTCTCACCACGGTGTTTGACTGGTGTACTCCCCTACTTGCCAACATGAAGGAGCAGCTTGCTTCTATCAGGAAGGGACAGACCAAGAACTTTGGGTATGGGACCATTTTATGCACATTTTTCTTCGAGAAGGTTCCTGCACTCCGTCCCAGGGTAGCAGTTCCCATCAGTAGTCCACGTGATCCACGTATGGGCCGGTGGGCTGACTTGATGAAACGTCTGGGGGGTGGGGAAGTGCCCAGGAATGCATTCGACGACGACTTTTTTGCTTGGTGGGAGCAACAGATCATCGCCATAGACGACTACCCCTATGCTGGACTGGATTTCCGAGGAGATCCTGACCTAGTGCTGCCACCAGATGCAGCATGGGGCGAGATCGGTAAGATTTTTTGATTTTTTATGATTTTATGATTTTTAGGATTTTTCAAGCATAATGATGAACTTTGAAAAATATATTTTTTTGATGAGATTCAAATGACTGATATGATGATCATGTTTCAGACATTGGGCCTGTGCGACCAGATGGATTCCCACGGCACGGACGGCGTGGCCGAGGAGCCGAAGAGGCGGCTGCGGATGCGGAAAGGACCCTCGCCAACGTGCAGCGACACTTGGCGAGATTGAGCCATCAAGTACCGATTCCATTTCTTCTTTCATGTCTTGCTCCCACTTCTTCATGGTTTCCATTTGCATTTTTTCTTCTTATCCTTCTAGTTCATCAGAATCAATCAACAATACATAATATAAAGAAGGAGAATATTGTTTAGGGGGTCTACTTATCTTGGTAGATCTTCTAACAGCACTAGTAGGTGTTTGAGGTTCTTATTGTTTTTGTTTTGTTGTTGTTGATCATTATGATTTCTTGGCACCTTTGAATTACTTTTCATGTGATCTCATCAAGAACTGTGTATTTTGTGTTTCCTTTTTGTGTCTCTTTCCCTGCAATTGATCTTTGTTCAAAACCATTTCATTAATTACCACATATCTATTCCTGATGATTTTATGGTTTTCATAATCATATAAACAATAACAAAAACCATTAACACAATATCCAATGAAGGTACGCTTCTTTGATTTTTCCTCAAGATTTGTTCTATTTACTTTATTAATGTGGGCAAATGCTTCATGACCAAAATTGTTTAGAAATTAGTAGTTTACCTTTTCACCTATCCATGCCTCCTTTGGAATACCACCATCCAAGGAACTTGAAGTCCCTTGTTTATTAAATAAACTACAAGATCTACAATATCTTCCCAAAATATTAAGGGATCTTGTATGCAATCTCATGCACCTTTCACGCTCCATAATAGTCGAGTTCATCCTTTCTGACAGACCATTTTCTTGTGATGTTCTTGGAACTATCTTCTCTCTATGAATTACATATTGTAAATGGTAATTATCAAACTCCTTGTTGCAGTATTCACCTCTATTATCTAATCCGAGAAACTTCAACTTCTTTCCTATCTCATTCTCAACCAAATCTTTCCATTTCTTAAGAGTATCAAAGACATTAGATTTATTTTGAATACAATAAACCCAGGTTTTCCTAGTTTCATCACCAATAGAAGTAACATAATAGAGAGAGCCACCGAGAGATGATACTTGAGCAGGTCCCCATACATTTTTATGCACAACCTCTAAATTTTCACTCTTCTTTTCTTTCTTAACTCTAAGAAATTTGACTCTCTTTTGTTTTCAATAAACACAATTCTCACATAAATCCAAATCAACATGCTTCAAACTTAGCAACAAATTTCTTGAGTGAAGAATCTACATCCCCTTCGCACTCGTTCCCAAGCCCATGATGCCGCAATGTTGTATCCACTACTATGGATGTTAAAGCATTAGCAGAAAAAGAAATTCCATTGCATAAATACAGTGTACCAACCTTTTCTCCTTTTGTTATTACTAGGGCTTCTTTGGTGACCTTCCAGGTTTTGTTTGTAAGTGTAGTTACACATCCTTCACCTTCCAACTACCCTATTGAAATTATATTTTTCTTCAGACCTGGGACATAGATAAATTTTTGGTTTTGGCCTTATAGTTTTTCCTTTTAATTTTTCTCCAACTAATATTGAATTTGAAAAAACCATAACTTTTCTTCTAGTGGTATTTTCCTAATCATAATTGTAACAACACCCTCCTAACCCTGGAACCCCACCAAAGTTAGAAGGAGGTAGTGACTATAGATCCAACTCCCAAGGTACAGTTATGGGAATGGGACCTAAAAAATTTTACTCTTTCCAACTTCCCTAAAACTTCCAATAGATGGAATCATTGAATTTATCGTATCGAGGTGATTCGTACAATATAATTTTTACCTCAATATGACTTACGGATTGGGAGTTATGGCCTCTCAAAGATCAACCCTCTTTAACCTTACCATGTCACCTTTGTTATAAATTAAATAATAGAGCAATGGAACACATAAAATATTGCAAAAACATAAACATAGAAAATCATAATACAATAGAGACACAGATATATGTGGTTCACCCAATTTGGGCTACATCAACTGAGAAATAGCTAGTCCGTCCTTTTATATTATCTAGCAAATTGAAGGGATACAACCTACAAAAAATCAGTTGTAACATCCTCTTAACTCCCACACAGTCTCATCTCTTCTTCATGCATAGAATAATAATAATACATAGCCACAATACAATTCCCTCATATAAATCGAGGGTTTCTTTCTAGGGAAAAAAATCTTTGAATTAACATAACTTCTACCGTCAGATCTTATGCATAATGAATGGCCTAGATTGACTACGAAATTACAATATTTTACAAGGCCATTTTTCTCTAATTTTTCACTTCAGAGGCTTTTCCCTCGAACCCTTGCCAAGGGAGGGCTCTATGGTTTCCACACCCCCCCCCCTTGTCAGGAATCAAGATCCAACCACGGTTGAAATAAAAAAAAAACTTTGAACAATCAGGAAGATAATCAACCTCCTTGGCCAATAATATCCCACTTGGAGATTGATTATATAAACTCCACCATTGCTTCACTTGCTAGACAATGCTTCCATTTGGACCTGGTTATTTCTCATCTTCACCATCATACTTGAAGACCAATTGAAACTAAGAAAAAACTCAGTTTCTCCTTGGTTACAAGCTTTGTTAACATATCTGTAAGATTTTGGCTAGTGTGTATCTTTTCCAACTTCAACTATCCAACTTCCAAAATTGGCCATATGAAATGGAACTTGAGTTGTATATGTTTAGTCTTAGAATAAAATGTTTAGTTATTTTCAAGATGAATGGAACTCTAGTTGTCATTGTATAATATGCTAATCTCCTGCTTCTTTCCCAATTCATCCATAAACCTTTGTAACCAAATCATTTCCTTACTAGCCTTTGTATTACCAACATACTCCACTTTCATTGTTGAAAGTGCAATAATGTTTTGCATTTTGGAAACCCAACTTACTCTTGTTCCACCTACAGTAAACACATACCCTATGGTGATCCTCATGTTATCTCTATCACCTGCCATGTTTTCATCGACATATCCCTATAGAAGAGTTTTTAAGCCTCCAAAACATAATGCTTGATTAGTGGTACCTTTCAAATACTTGAAAATCTACTTCATTTTCATCCAATGCTCTTTTCCTAGATTGTTCATATACCTGCTCACAACTCCCACTACATGTGCCATATTAGGCCTTTTGCACACCATTGCGTACATTAAGATTCCAGCTCCTTATGCATATGGAACTTTAGACATATAATCCATCTCTTCTTGAGTCTTGGGACACATCTCCTTACTTAGTTTGAAATGGATAGCCAAAGGTGTACTAACTGGTTTTTCGTTCTGCATATTAAATCTTTCCAATACCTTTTCAATGTATTCACTCTGAGACAATGTTAATTTGTGATTTTTCATGTCTCTAGTTATTCCCATACCAAGGATTTTCTTTGTAGCATGTAGCACCCAAATCCTTCATTAAAAATGAATTAGCCAATTTTCCTTTGAATGCATTTATTTCCTACATGTTAGACCCTGCAACAAGAATTTCATCTACAAACAATATCAATATAATATAGATTCCATCATTTTGTTTATTACGATAGACATAGTGGTCAAAGTGACAACTAGTGTTACCTTGTTCACACGTAAACCTGTCAAATTTTAGATACCACTGCCTTGGAACCTGTTTTAAACCATACAATCTCTTCTTCAACTTGCACACTAATTTCTCCTTCTCTTTGACCTCATACCCTTGTGGTTGTTGCATGTATATCTCTTCCTCTAAATCCCCATGGAGAAAGGTTGTCTTTACATCTAACTATTCAAGATGAAAATCTTTTGCTGCCACTAGACTTAAAATAGTTTTGTTTGAAGTCATTTTAGCAACAGGACAAAATATTTCATCAAAGTCTATACCGTTATTTTGTGTAAAACCCTTCGCCACAAGTCTAGCCTTATACATTTGTTTTCCTCCATCTTGTTCCTTCTTCCTTCAACCTGTAAACCCATTTATTTTTTAATGTTGTTTTACCTATAGGAAACTTGATGAAGTCCCAAGACTTGTTATGTACCAAGGAGTCCATCTCTTCTTTCATGGATTTCTCCCACTTTTTCCTAGTTTCCACCTACATCGCTTATTCATATTTTTCTGGTTCACCAGAATCAATCAAAAATACATAATATAATGAAGGAGAATATTGTTTAGGGGGTCCGCTTATCTTGGTAGATCTTATAACAACATTAGCAAGAGTTTGAGGTGCTTGTTGTTGGTCTTGTTCTTGTTCTTGTAGTTTTTGTTGATCATTATGATTTCCTAGAAACTTTGAATTATTTTTCATGTGATCCCATCAGGCACTGTGTATTCTATGTTTCCTTTTCATGTTTCTTTCCCTGTAACTTATCTCTATACAAAACCCTTTCATTGAGTACCACATCTCTAATCCTAATGATTTTATGTTTTTCATAATAATATAAGTGATAACCAAAATCATTAACACCATATCCAATGAAGGTACACTTCTTTTATTTTGCCTCAAGATTTGTTCTATTTACTTTATTAATGTGGACAAATGCTTCATGACGAAAAGTATTTATAAATTAGTAGTTTACCTTTTTACCTATCCATGCCTCCTTTGGAATACCACCATCTAAGGAACTTGAATTTCCTTTGTTTATTAAATAAAAAGCAATGTCTATAGGATCTGCCCGGAATTGTAATGGAAATCATGTATGCGGCCTCATGCACCTTGCACGCTCCATGATAGTCTTGTTCATCCTTTGTGACACACCATTTTCTTGTGGTGTTCTTGGAACTATCATCTCTTTACGAATTCCATGCTCTAAATTGTTATTATCAAACTCCTTGCTATAGTATTCACCTCCATTATCTGATCTAAGACACTTAAACTTCTTTCCTATCTCATTCTCAACCAAATCTTTCCATTTCTTAAAAGCATAAAAGACATAATATTTATTTCGAATACAGTAAACCCAGGTTTTCCTAGTTTCATCATCAATAAAAGTAACATAATAGTGAGAGCCATTGAGAGATGATACTTGAGCAGGTACCCATACATCTATATGCACAAGCTCTAATTTTTCACTCTTCTTTTATTTCTAACTCTGAGAAATTTGACTCTATTTTGTTTTCCATAAACACAATTCTCACATAAATCCAAATCAACATGCTTCAAACTTTGAAACAGATTTCTTGAGTGAAGAATTTGCATCCCCTTCTCACTAATGTGCCAAAGCCTATGATGCCATAATGTCATATCTGCTTCTGTGGAGGTTAAAGCATTAGCATAAATAGAAATATCAATGCATAAATACAATGTACCAACATTTTCTCATTTTGTTATTACCAAGGCTCCTTTAGTGACCTTCTAGGTTTTGTCTGTAAATGTAGTTGCACAGCCTTCACTTCCCAACTGCCCTATTGAAATTATATTTTTCTTAAAATATGGAACATGCATTATCTCCTTTAATTGTCATTGGTTTCCATTATGTTTCTTTATAAAAACTTTACATGTTCCAATGATTTTATAGTGTTTATCATCACCCATATGAACATGTCCAAAATATCCTTAAACATAATCATGAAAATTTTTCCTATCATATTTGGCATGGAATGAAGCCCCTAAATCTACCACTCAGGAATCAATAATATTTTCTAATGAAAGAATGAGAGGATCATGAAACACATCACCTATTACATTTGCTTCCTGATTGTTCACTCGTTGTCCATCTCCTACTTTTCCCTTCTGAGATTTATGTTCTTTCTTTAGGTGGCATTTCTTCCCACATTTCCAGCGCATTATCCCTGATCTAGATTTGGATATTCCTTTCCTTGACTTGCTACGATGTCCTAGGATATTTCCTCTATATAGTTTTCTTCCCCTAGTCTTTGCAATCAAAGAAATACCTATTTTCTCACTTGAGATTTTTCGTCACATTTCCTCACTGAGGATAGCACCAACAACATCATCAAACTTTAAAGTACTAGATCTAGAGACCGAATTACTAATATACATGGTTCATCCAATTTGGGCTATGTCCATGGAGAAATATCCAATCCTTCCTTTTATATTATCTAACAAACTAAAGGGATACAACCTACAGCGAATCTGTTGTAACTTCCTCCTCACTTTCACACATTCTCCTCACTTCTTCACACACAAAATAATAATACTACACAACTGCAATACAATAATTTCATATAAACTAAGGGTTTCCTTCTAGGGAAAAAATCCCTAAATTAACATAACTTCTATCGTCATATATTTTGCCTAATGATGAGCCCAGATTGACTACAAAATTCAAGGGTGCTTCCACCGAACCACCGCCATGCGGGGGAGGCTACGTGGTTTTCACCACCCCTCATCAAGAATTGGGATCCAATCACGGCTAAAAAAAAAAACCTCTAAATAATAATCAAGATAATCAAGCTCCACACCCAACATCCTCGACCTCCACGTGGCAAGTGATGCACTAGCACTTCCACTGAATCCAGAGCCACATGGTAGGTGGGCTCCACCAACGCTAATTGGAGGTCAACCATGTTATCATATTGTATCATATTGTAATAAAAATAATGACCAATTTTTACCTCCAACCCTTGACCTAGGGGTCAGCCTAACCTTACGTGGGGTCCAAGAAACCTTTGGGTTGAGGTCGGCCCGACCCCGACCTATCTAACCTTCTCAACTCCCAACCTCCCTACCTAAATTCACCACCAATAGTGCATTCATCCCACTGTAGGTCAGGGCAGAGATATTCTGAGGTCTAGCCCTTCAAACCGACTTCCTGACCACTGACCTATAGATCCCAAACTTTTAAATTTAATTGATTTCTATTCTGTTTTAACAGCATTCTAGGGACTTGGAATTTTCTTTATTTTTCAAGGATTTTCTCAGGATATTCAGGTGTGGATTTTAGCACTTGATGATCAATGAATCATAGGGAAAAACTCACACATATGATTGGAAAATGATTACTCAATAGAATAGTGCCAACCAAAACACAGTCAAGTGCAGTTATTTTTCATGAACACAGAGAGCTATAAGGTCACACATGAGAAGACTTATATTATATTCATAAGAAATATGGGAAACTAAGTTTGGGACTAAAACTCTCCACCCAACCATAAACAATTTGTAGCCAAGTTACTTTCAGTTTTCACCCTCGACCTAGATTCTAATGCTTGAGGTAGAGTGTTTTTAGCAAGGAAAGAAAATAGTATTTTTAGCTAAACAGGAGGTTTCAAGGTCACAACACCTTCATCCACTAGCTACACATATTTCCCCCAAACTTCCAGACTTGTGACCAAGATAAACATCCATATCAGTATACCTTGCAACAAATAATTATCTACTCATGGTTAAGAGAGATAATTTCACACTAAGGAAGTTTATTCATAGGTTAATCTACTACTTGTTAATTTATTTATTTTTAGGGCTATATTGTTCTTTTCTTTGATAATTGCATTTATTCATTAACAAATTGATTTCACCCCATAACATCATAACATTACTCATATTTACATCATTATTCAGTAGCAGATGTGACTATGTAGAAATAAAAATATCATCATCATCAATGCAATGGAACATAAAGGAACAATAGAAAAAAAGCATTCACACATAGAGACACCAGGATTGGTCGGAGACCAGGGAAAAACCCACTATGGGAAAACCCTTTCAAATTCTTCTTCTTATGAGATCATCATCAAATGATTCATCAAAGGAGAGTGCAATGCTCCATATCTTCATCTATGCAACTATTCAACAAAACAATTACAACATCCATGAAATGAACCCATCAATGTATATACTCAAAAATTTGATTCTGAAGTCCGTACTGAACTTCCACTATTTGTATTCAACTTCTAAACCCTGTGGTCACTGAGCAAAATATTTGGAAGAATGAGATTTCATCTTTTAGGTCCCAGCCGCACGGAGGAGGTGACATGCGAACGACTATAGTTTCTATTTGATCCCTTAATCCTAGCATGCGAGTGACTAGGGTCAAATCTGGACTGCGAAAAACCAAAACGCCCAGTCGCATCGATGGAGAGTTGTTTATGTGACTGGAAATCTCCATTCTTACAGATGAGCTTATGTGCATGTGACTACGGTCAGATCCTTCCTATGTTGTGCCTGTGATTGAGGCCCAAAACCCTAAATTAGAAATGCAAGCTTCGAACCCTGCAATTCCACTTCAGAGCAAACCTATTGCTCTGCGAACAAGCCTCAAACCTGTGTGAGCCAAAAACCAAGATAGAAGAGCATCTCATCATTGTTTCTAAATTAGGTAGAGGGAACTTTTATTTATACCCTTTCAAGGTGGTCCACTTTTATTAGGGTCTACCTTATCAAATATGCACAGGTGGATTTTCTTCATAATTACACTTTACCTTATCTGATTTGAGTGATCTTTAGGTCAATTTTGGTCCTCTCGAAAAGAGGAATTCAATAAAATTATTATCTCCATCAGGGGATCTGACAAAAGTGGAATTTGACCGAAATTGCATATTTTTAACACTGTTATGTGGAAGGAATCAGCTCTCCAAGTGGTTTATCAATGATACAAGAACTAGTGCTTTAGCCTTTGCAAGGAAACTCATGGTGATTCTTCAGTCTCACTAATGCTTGAGTGATTCTTTCCCAATGTAGTAGGCTCTCCAATCTCAAGCTTGTAGTGGTTCCCTCGACCTTCACATGAGTTTCAACTCTCTATATTTTCTTCCCAGCAAGCCCCTCCTTGAGGATTTCTCAGCTGGTATTTTTTTTCTCCACAGCACTCCTCACAATGCTCTTCCTTCCACTACGCACCCATAGCTAGTAGAAGAATTATCCCTTTTTATCCCAAAGCATGTTCCTCTTCGAGACCCTTTCCACCTCCTTCATTTGTGTTACTTAATTGAGAGAACCATTCCACCTTTTCCTAGGCTCCACACATCCCACTCCTCTTGGACAACACGATAATGCCAATTCCATTAACTTTTATCCTATTTTCTTATTGTTAGAGGCTAAGGACACCTAGTCCAATCCTTGTCACTCCAATTAGCTTTTAATTCCCAATCAACTAATTTAATTGCCTAAGCCAACCATGGCTAATGTATTTAATTTTTTACCATTTCCTCAAGTGATCTCTCACCTCAAGCAATTGGAAATATGTGTCCCTTATTAGCCCCAATTTTATCAAATATTTACATATAATATTACAATGTAATTCACAATTAGATAATGACCAAGGATGTTACAAACTCCCCCCCCCCCCCTTGGGGTAACATTGTCCTCAATGTTCAATGACACATGTACAAAACAAACACAGTTGAGAGAGAGAGAGAGAGAGAGAGAGAGACCCATTAATCCAACCATCTTTCAGTGGCTCATTGCAACTTTCTTGGTACTTTTATTGCGGACCCTAATATCTCTAAGATACTACTGTCCTCTTTTCAACCATCTTTGTTCACCTGGACCAAGAAATTCCCATGCTTACCATCTCTCATGAGATTCATCATAAATATTTTACACAATTTTAAATTTATACCTCTTGTCTTGTACTTTGAATGGTTTCATGGTCGTTCACATGCATGTCTTTAGAAAATCCCATTTACCATGTGTTATCAATAGATCCTCATTGTTACACCACATTGGGTACAAATCATCCATTAACAAGCCCATTTATCAGATGTTCTGAACAAATCCTTCTTGCTACACCATAGTGGCTACAAATCAGGCATTAAAAAACCCATTTATCAGGTATTTTCAATATATCCTTGTTGTTACACCATAGTGGCTACAAATAAACCATTAACAAGTCCACTTATCTAGTGCTCTCAATAACTCCTTGTTGTTACACGACAGTGGCTACAAATCAACCATTAACAAGCCCACTTATCAAGTGTTCTCAATAGCTCCTTGTTGCGACACCACAGTGGATAAAAATCATCCATTAACAACCCCACTTCTTAGGTGTTCTCAACAGCTCCTTGTTGTTACACCACAATGGCTACAAATTAGTGTGGAGGTTCAAGCAGAGCATAAAGAGTCTCAATTCAGTCTTAGAGAGGGAAACAATTGTTACACATCATTTTGTCGCATTAGGAAAATGACCATCGGTTTGGATCTCTCGCTATCCACACATGTGTTCTAGAGCATTACCCTGTAGATTTTGAAACTAAATCATCCCAAAGAAGGTGGAATTTCTATATCCTATGGTACAAAACCCTATGGTGTGCACTTTCTTCCACTATGACCTACGAACATGACTTGAAGTATGTAAAAATAAAAAAGTAAGTCTAGAAGCATTGTTGGTAGCATATAGTCCAACCAACAAGCTTCGAATGAGTGCCTATTCAGTGTTGATCCCTCCCATCATGGAGTAACTCCCCTTCCTTTGTGGTACCTCTATCCCACTAATAGTGGATCTCATCCCTTGGAGAATGGATCCATAACTTCTCATCCTTGGCCTATAAAGCCATTACAGGCCTAGGTTTTGAGGGAGGATGGTTGGAAGTAGGTTTATGTTGTTGAGATTAGGTTGGAAAGCTTTTCTTGCAAGGGAGAGGGTTGGAGATTGCAGAAAGGGCTTGTTAAATCAAGGCTACATGGTTGTAAGGATTTTTTCCATTTCCATGAATATAAGCAATTATTCTTTCTCAGTTAAATCTCTATTGATTTAATTTTTAGGATTCCTTGATCACCTAAATGAGTTTTGGTTGCATAATTGATAAGTTTGAATTATACAATTGGTTAATTAGTTCATTATCTCTTTGATTGTATCATGTATGCTTTGATATCTTGTTTTGTCTATCTTTGCAGATCACTTTCAAAACATTGTGGAGAAGTTGTTGGGAGTGATGAGATGACATTTGGAGCATCAAAGAGCACGTGATCGAAATATTTGAGAGACTTCATCAATGAGTTCGCTAAATCGGTAAGAGGACTCTTTCATTATATTGCTTTCAAATGATCAGAACTTAGAGAAAGTTAGCAATTACTATGTATTTGTTGCTAGGGTTCTTAGGAGCCTAGCGAGATCACTCTTGTCCACAAGAGGGATTTTTCCTCATAAAAAATTGGTAACTCCACTAGGGATTCATTTTAATCTCTATCTTTTTCCTTGTTTCATCTTTTCAACCTGCTGCACAAGCCTTACTTGAGTGTTTGGGAATTTTAAAATTTTGGATTTTTGGGTTTGATTTTCTTTATTTTTTATTTTTTCTATAATTTCCCCATTGTGTGCACTTTTACTTTAGGCACAATGTGCAAATCTACACACTTAACCTTTAGCAACAGAGCGCATGCGCACTGGTTAACTCCAAATCCTGTGCACATGCCTGGAACTTTTGAAAAACTCACTTTTTTCCTCTTCAAATCCCAATTTTTTGTTTTTTCCTATTGTTTTACACCTGTTAGAACCTTCTATGGGTATTTTTTAGTCTGATTGAATGTTATTTTGGTATTTTTCTTGTGATTAGTCTTATTTTGCAAATTAGGGTTGAGACTTGCCTTATGAACGGTTGACCTATCAAGAGAAAGATTTGTTGTTCCTATTGAGTTGACTGTCTATCTTTCTTCTATCAATTAAATCAAGTTTTAGTCCAAATTACTCTTTTGCAAAAGTTGATTTTCAATGTCAAAGTGAACAATTTACAAGATTAGGTTTAGTTTGTGAAAATACTTTGTAGGCTAATTTTGCAATGAAAAATCATTTTTCATCTATTTGTTGGAAGTGTTTATGAACTGAATTAGTGACTGCAAGAAAAGTTGTAGCATTCAATTAGGGAAAAGTTCATTTTTAGTCATCATTGGTTTCTTGTTGCATTGTTCGAATTTTTGAGTGCTTGTATGAAAAGAGAGATTTTTTGGTTTACTTGTATTATTGGGAAAAGTGAAGATTAGAATTGTTTTCAATATTAGGGTGATTTGAAATTTGTTAGTTGCATTTTAGGGAAAAGATTATAATGGGATTTTGAGTTTCTGTTTCTGTTTAGATAATTTTCATTGAAGCGAAAATATCATCAACTCATAATTTCATCAAGTTTCACATCCATTACTGGTGCATAACAACAGCCATTAAAATCAATGCTAATTAAAATCAATATACAAAGTTTTATTCTTAGGTTTCTTTACCACCTACAGCAGATTAAGTGTAGGGCTTTGGAATAGGAAAGTGAGTAAACTTTCCAAAGCTGCAGACAAACACTATAATCTTGCGATAGGGAGATAAATCCAGTTATTTCAGTTTTGCTCTGGGAAGCTCCCCTTACAAAGGATTCAAGCACGAGATCATATTAGACATAATGAAGTGATTATACCCACTTCATTGGCTATAGTAGAGTGATTTACACGTATTACAATGGTATCGAAAGGTACTTCGGGTCACTTGAAAGTAAACCTCCAATTAACCATGTTGAGGAGATTTCAAGGGGATTGAGCTTTGTTACTATGCCCCTGCGTGTACGTCTGATTTAAAACTGTCTCCCCAAGTAGAATTGTTATAGTTGGTAACCTTAGTGACCATAATCCTAGGGCTATTACTCGAGGTGACGACAGAGGGAAGGTCTCATTGGACCTACAACAGATGTTGCCTAAACTCACTTGGACTTTTTGGAGGATAATCTTTGCTCGAGATCGCATAAGTGAAGTTACTTGCAGCAGATCATTTCATTAAGCAGCTTTTTAGGGTAACTGGGTGCCACTCTATCATATCTACATCCACTTTCCACTTTAATTTCTACGAGGTTGGATTTCATTACCAACTAGTGATTTTACTGTGAAAAGCTTGTTTGCATGGTTTGAATCCTTATATTTTTTAGCATGGGTTAATTGTTTGTTTTACTTTTTAGATACCTTAGGATTAGATTGTGAATTTTGTTAAATTTTGTGATAATTTTTAATCCTAGTTGAATCACCATGACAATCACGTAGAATGCGAGGTCAACCTCCTAAATATACACCAAGTTAGTTGGAAAAAATAAAATCACAAAGGTCAAATTCAACAAGATCAAAAGCCTCAGATGAACCTGAAACATCAATAGTTTTACAGTCCAAGACACTAGAAAATGAATTGAATCCAATACAGGAAATAGAATCAAGTTTAGTTCACTCTGGTCCATAGATTACCAAAGTAGTTCATACAGAATCTAACACTAGTGAAATTTCGGACATTGAAACTTACCGAACTAGACGTAGAACATCTTGAATCTAAACTTTCTCAACCTGAATCACCTTCATTTGTTATAGCTCATACTCCTAAGCCACCTTCACCTTGAAGGAAGTTGATAGTAATGATTGAATTACCTCTTGGGTTAATTAGTATTGAAGATGTTACTGAAGAAATAGAGACACCTCATTCTCCATTTACCGATACTGAAAATTTTGACCCAAGAGTTCCTTTCTCTCCTTTCCAACCTGACCCTTGGTATTCTACAACTTTGAGTTTTTTAGGTCAGAATTTGTCACCACCACACATTCCTTTTTATTCACCACAAGTAACTATGTCATAAATTCCTATTGGGAGTGAACCTATTGATTCATCTATGTTTACCAACTCCCTGAAATCACTATTGTATGGTGGTCCATCAATTCCTCCTGGGTACCAGTCACTTACTGGAACTTTTTCAGGAGTTGCTTCTTCTCCTCAACCTTCTACTTGGTCATTTGGTTTATCTACATCTACTGATCAGAGCATGAATTCCATGCCTAAATAATTTATGGCATTAGATCAACATAATCACATGGTGTCTGGTAATTCAATTAACCCTCAAGTAACCGCGGCTAGTGTTTATTGCCAGCCTAGGGGGAAACCACCTTATCCTCCACCTGGAGGATACCAAAACCTATTGTCATATACCTCATCCTGACCTTGGTCAACTTGTTGTAAATAAACCTTTAATTGGTACTCCTTATCCTGGGATGAACACAATTTGGAATCCTGCTTTTAATCAATAGTATGGTCAACGTGCTCCACAAGTGCTGCTCTATAACCCTGTTCAACATATTGGACAAGCTATACCTCAGATACATCTTCCTGGTATTGTTTTACCTGTCCAACAACATGTTTATGGAATTCCTCAAATAGTTGTCCCACAACCTATTCAAGGATTTCCTGAGACACCTATTTAGAAATTGATTCAACGACTTGTTTAGAGTTCACCATAGACCCCTATTTAAACATTTATTTCACAGCCAGTTCCAAGTTCTCCTCAAACAACTATTCCAGGAGTATCACAAACGACCATTCCAGTAACCCCTCAAATATCCATTCCTCATACTACTCAATAAATCATGCAGGCTTCTACTTATCAAATTACTCCTATGGTCCCATCTATACCGCATATTCCTATCGGGCAACCCATTGTCGAAACAGGGAAAACACCTTTTCAAGGTCAAGCTTTCCAAAGCCCGCCTTTTCAAGGTCAAGCCTACCAGGTTCCACCTTTTCAAGGACAAGTTTTTCAAATTCTGCCTTATCAAGGCCAAACTTTCCAAAATACACCTTTTCAATGCCAATTTATTCAAATTCAACCCGTTCAAAGTCAATTTGTTCAAGGTCAACCTTTGTAAGCGCAACCTGTGCAAGGTAAATATTACTTAGGTTAAATGGGTCAAGATCAAATTTTACAGAGTCAACCATGCCTTGGTCATACTTATCAAGTTTATGTTCAACCTCAACCTGGTATGTTTCATCCTGGTTACCCTGGTGGAATTCTAATTCCAACTGCTCAGGTTATTCCAGGATATCCTGGATATCCACCTCCAGGGGTTGGTATTAACCCTCAAGGTTATCAAACTTTACCACAAGATCCTTGCCAGAAGTTACCATTTATTGCAATATTATATCTACCATATTTATCCCAGTTAACTAATGATCCTATTTATTACTATCATTTTTGGTCGAAGATTTCTACCAAGTTACTAAGTGACATAACATAAATTCGAATGGAAGTCAGGAGAGGATTCATCCAATCTTGTGATGACATATAATTTTGGTGTGCATCGAATTATTTAATCAATGATTCCATTTGTCTACATATTTTCTAAAGAAATTTAACCAGTTCGACAACTAAATGGTACATTGAGCTACCTCGTGCCTCTTTCCATAACTTTAACTCCCTAGAAACAACATTTTTAACCCATTTTCAGCTACCAATCCATTATGATACTGGTACCGAACTATTGACTTCTTTAAAACAATTGAAGTCAACTCACATCTCTGATCATATCCATGAATGGAGACATAGATGTTGCTTAGTCAAAGTTTTCATTCCAAATCAAATTTTAGCTGAATGGTTTACAAAGTCTCTTCTTCCGCTTAATCAAAGTTTTCATTCCAGATCAAATTTTAGATGAATGGTTTACAAAGTCTCTTCTTCCCATTATCACAAAAGATGTTTCCAAGGGAGATGTTCTCACGAATGAGAAAGAAATTTCCCGTGCCCAGTATTTAGACTTGGTCTATACTCAATATGGCACTTTTTACGAAAAAATACCGAATTTACCACACCCTATTGGTGAACCCATTATTACATCTCCTACAAGATCAAGATCTAATGTCGTTGATGGCATTATAGGTTCTATTAGCCAACAGTCTAAAGGAAAAAAGAAAAATTCTAAAAATACTCAGACTTTGGCCATACAAGATACACCATCTGAAAGCCTTCCTCCAGAAACTATTTCTGAGATCAACATTGTAGAATAATCTACTGGAAAGATGAAATCATCTAGAAATAAGAAGAAGGGGAAAGGTAAATTGAAACAAAATGTTGCCCCAAAGGAGAAACTTGCTAAAACTGAGCATTAGGGGAATTTTGAGCTCTAAAATGGGCCTCCTAAGAAATATGTAAAACAAAAATAAACTTTATAAGAACCAATAGGATTCAAGATGATGATGTCAACCAGGGGGTATGATTCACCATTTTTGGAGTAAAAACGTAAAAATAATAAAAAATAATTAAATAATTAAATTACTTTTTCAACTCGTATTTTCAATTATCTCCCTAAGGTTTTTCTCAAATTTCAAGTGGGAGAACTCGTTGGATGAAAAATTTAATTCCTTATCCAAGGTGTAGCCATGTTGCATAATTTCGATGGACCCTGCTACATGAAAAATGAAAAACATGATTACAATCATGTTTTTCATGTGTTTCTCATTTTTTATGTAGCAGTTTCCGTCAAAAGTATGCAATATGGGTACTCCTTGGATGAGGAATCAAATTCTGCACCCAACGAGTGTTGTCACTCAAAATTTGAGTAAACCCATAGGGAGATAAGTTGAAAGTACGAGTTGAAAAAATAGTTTTTTATTTTTTCCCTCTAAATTTTGATGATGTAATCTAATCTTATTTTATTATTTCCACTATTATTTTATAATTTCCTTAGGAGGCTCATTTTAGACCTCAAAATTCCCCTAATGGCCTACTGACAAAAAATGAAAACCTCATTATCCTTGCCTTATTTGCAATGAGAATCACTATACGAAGGAATGCCCACATCAGGTAGAGGTTTCTAAATTCATTGAAGGTTCTCCAACTCCTGTTGTTTTGAAGGATCCACTTCCTTCTCAACACAGAAAATGATTTCTCATAGTACATCTTCCTCTTCACAATTGCAAGATATCGTGATGATGTCTTCGCAAGAAGTTTTGGTAGCTACAAGATCCAAATATTACAGGTCTAAGTGTCCTGTCGAAAATGGAAATGAAGCTAGTTTGTCTAGCCAACCTTCCAATTCAATTCCTCCTTCTCCTTCTGAACCATTACAAATTGAGAAGACAAATCCTGATATGATGATCCGACCACCTCCCAAAGGTGTACTTCGGAAATCAACTTTCAACCTGCATGCTAGAGCTGCATAAAATTACAACATTGTTGAAGACCTGGCTATGTCTCCTTCCACAATGTCAGCTCTAGAATCATTGAAAACAATCCCGGAACAGCGAAAGATTTTATTGTCAGCTATAGGATCTATTGATCCACGGGATTCTAAATTAATTATCTTTGATATTGAGAGTCATATTTTGAGACTCTCTCATCAACTAGCAATTCAAATTCTAGTTTTTGTTAAAACTAGATGAGTATTTCGTACATTTGCTGATGAAGGAGCTTCTACATGAATTATGTTGATTTCTTGTTGGAAAGATTTAGGTTCTCTGACCATTAATAAATCTCCTACCACTCTAAAATCCTTTGATGGAAGATTTTTCTATCCATATGGGATCCTGAACAATTTGCCTATAGATCTAGAGGGAAAAACAGTCACAATCGAAGTTGAGGTTGTGGATGCTCAGCTATATTACAACCTTTTGCTTGGTCAAAGTTGGACCTATGTTATGTCAGCAGTGGTCTCATCACTATTTCGAATGATACAATTTCCTCATAAAGGAAAAATTTTCAAAGTAGACCAGTTGTCTTACTACACTTCAGACCCTAACTCTATAGGTAGCATACCTTTTGTCAGAAAAATGAATTCTCCTTATGAAGATATTGGTGTTGGTTTACTCAAAGACTCATCATTGATGGGAACCTTTGTGATGCCTCCACCAAATTTTCCTTCTAATTTTGCCAAGGTAAACATGATTACATCAAGCACTATGTAATCTCCTGATCCATGGATAGTGCCTTTAGAGTCTGAGTTATCCTCCTATGGAAGTGAGATGCCTTTGAGCCCTTTTGAATTGGCTTATTAGGAAGTACAATTTCTTTCTGACCCAACATGTACAGATATTGATTGAGTGGATACGATCAATGAAGATTATTCTCCTTTTCCTTGGTTAGAACCAATTTCATTCTCTAATCCTTTCAATCATATGTTTCCTACTAACGAAAGTATCATGGAAGTTATGACTTTGGACAAAATGCCATGGAACAATCACCATCATCGTTCATGGTTTCTACCTAGCCGTGAAAAGTTGAGAATGATTTTTTGAATATGTTTTCACCTAAGATAGTAAATAGTCCAAACTCACCCATTTCAATATTTCAAACAAAATTTGAAAGGAATTTGGGGAATATATTTGTGACTATTGCGATTGACATCTCATTTAAAACAGTGATTGTTGAAAATATTCACATAGGTGCCTCGTGCTCAATTGAATAAATCTGAACATATAAGGCCATATTTTAGAATTTCACGACATTTCTGCCTAGTCCTATGAGGAAATGCCATGAATTGATCCAAACATTGTAATACATGAAATCAATACTTACCCAGATGCTAAGCTTGTCAGGCAACAATTACGTTTAGTGCATCCCAGAAAAGTTGTTGCAATTAAAGCTGAGGTCGAAAAATTGCTCAAAGCAGGTTTTAGCTACCCAGTTCCCTTAACTGATTGGGTATCCAATATCGTTCATGTTAACAAGAAATAGGGAACCATTAGAGTATGTGTCTACTATAGGGACATCAATAAGACTTGTCTACGAGACAATTATCCTACTCCCTATATCGATCAAATCATCAATGAATGTACTAGAAATTAATTTTTTTCATTCATGGACAGATTTTCCGGCTACAATCAAATCAACATACTCCTAGCTGATCAACATAAAACCGCAACCATTTTCCAATGGGGGACTTTTTCCTATTGAAAACTCCCATTCAGTTTAAATAATGTAGGTGCAACTTTTCAATGGGTTATGTCTTATGCATTTCATAGTGTCAAGCATATTGTGCAGTCGTATTTGGATGACTTTCCAACTCCTTCACTGAGATGGGAAGACCATCCAATGCATTTGAGAGAAATTTTTAGTAGATGTTGCTACTATAATATTCACTTGAATCAACATAAGTGTGTTTTCTGTGTGCAATTTGGTCAATTGCTAGGGTTTATTGTTTCAAAGGAAGGCATTCGTGTCGATCAATTGAAGGTTGAGGCGATCTTGTATTTACCTCCTCCTTCCAATCTATGCCAACTCCAAAGTTTGCAAATGAAAGCAAACTTTCTATGTCGATTTATCCAGAACTATGTTGAGTTGAAAATGGGTTTTACTTGACTTTTGAAAAAGGGCATCCCATTTATATGGGATGAAGTGACTCAAAAATCCATTGATGCACTTAAATATGTATTGACCCATACACCGTTGTTGCATCCTCCTGATTATCACCAAGATTACTTTTTATACTTAGCAGCGTCCGATGCCACCATTGGTATGGTCCTAGTTCAAGAAGATGAGTTGAACGAAGAGCATGTGATATATTACTTAAGTCGTAATTTGACCAAAACTAAAGTAAAATATGCATATGTGGAGAAATTGGCCTTTGCAGTTGTTCAAGTAGTCCAAAGTTTCCGTCACTACATTTTATTGCACAAAACTACTGTAATTTATAATTCCAACTGCATGATTTACATTCTTACTAAACAATTGTTGGGGGGAAAGTATTCCAAATTGATAGTCATCCTATAGGAGTTTGATTTCGAATTCATCAAATCCAAATCTAATAAATCATTAGTATTTGTTGAGTTATTTTGTGACTTTCCCCGTACTGAGAATGAAAATGTGGAAAACGGTTCTCTTCCAGATGAATCTCTCTTTCTAATCAGTACTTTAGATCCCTGGTACAGAGATATCATCATTTATCTCTAAGTCCAGACATTTCATCTAGAACTTAGTCAAGTCGATCCTCATTGAATTTGGTATCAATCCTAGCAATACAATATTGTTGGCGACATGCCTTATCATCGTGGTGTCGATTCTATTTTTCGATGATGTTTAACTCATGCAAAAGCTGAAAATGACTTGAATGACTTCCATTCTGGAGCTTGTGGCAGTCATCTGTCAAGGTTTACCATTGCTCAAAAGATCCTGCATGCAACGTATTTTTGGCCTTATATGTTCAAGGACTATATAACTGCGGTCCAGAAATGCCATAATTATCAAATATATGATCAGAAAACGTGTGCACATCCAGATCCTCTTCAACTAATCATTGTTGTCAGTCCTTTTGTTAAATGGGGCATTGACTTTCCTACATGTAACCCTCACTCGGCCGAGGGGCATGGGTATATTATCCTTGTGGTATATTATTATATAAAATGGGTTGAGGCCATGCCTACATACAAGGATGACAATGAAACAACATCCATTTTCATGTTCAATCATATAATTTCTTAGTTAGGAGTACCACAAGCTATCGTCACAGACCATGGTAGCCATTTTCGAAATTATATGATGACCGATCTTACCACCAAGCTAGGCTTGCATCATGACAATTCTACCCCATATTACTGCAGGAAAAATTCCAAGTGGAAGCCATTAACAAGGTTTTAACCACCATGATTAAACGGATTATCATAAGTCATAAACGAGAATGGCATCTAATGCTATATTCGGCCTTGTGGGCATACCACACTATAGTAAAAGCTTCAACTGGTTTTACTCCTTTTCATCTTTTCTACGGCATGGAGACAGTTCTACTGATTGAATGTGAGATATCGTCTTTGAAACTGGAAATTGAATTACTACCAGCCACTTCTACTGAAGAGGAAAGCTTTATGTACTTAGCACGCCTCAATGAGACTTGCCATGATATTGCATTAGCTAGCGAGGCCAAAACGAAATGAGTTAAAGCACAGTATGATCAAAATTTCAAACCTTGTTCATATGTAGAAGGCCATTTAGTCTTGGTCTATGATCAAGAGAACAATAAGTTAGGCACTGGAAAATTCGAGCCTATGTGGCATGACCCTTATATTGTAAGATATGCATTGGCAAAAGGGGCCTATGAACTAGTGGGTTATGACGGAATTCCTTTGGGAAAGCCCATAATGGTCTTTACCTAAAGAAATACTATGCTTAGATTGTTTGGTGAAACATTTGTATATTTGTACCATAATTTTGCATATAACAACTTTTAGCGATTTTGCAACTTTTTACTACTTCTCCTACTTATGTTGTGTTACATCTAATTTGCAGATGTTGACATTCATCCAAACTGATGCAAGAGCATGAGGCTTGGAGACAAAAGGCTTCGAATTTTATTCTAAAAATACAAAAGAAGTTTACAAGCAAAGGAGTGGGATCCTTTAGTTGTCACTTTACAAAGCTTTCTAGATAGGATTTGAGCTAGAATTCAGGAATTTGGATTATCTTGTAATTAATTCAAGTAGTTAGGCTTAGTTGAGATTCTCAAGGAGAATATGATGTACATTAGATAGGATTAGGCAGTTTCGATCCATTGATTTAGGATTTGGTTGTTGTATGAACGGGTATTTATGTAAGTTTTGAATTAATGTAAAGGGATTTGGTTGTGGAGGATTAGATTGTAAAATTTGAAGTCTCTCTATATTTCTGTGTATTCTGTGCATGAATGGTCAATCCTAAAGGTTTGAATTTCCTTCGAAATACTTCTAAATGTTGTTGATTTCCAGTTTGGCCTTTAAAACTAGATTTTATATAATCTTGTGTTATCGTGTTTAAATATTCATTCACTATGTATTGAGTTAATTGGGATGTATTTTGAACCCACAGAGTTTAGTTAGCGATATCCTAAATATAATTTAGACATATTTTAAACTTGGCAGAAACTCTAAAACCTTGGCAGAATGAGGAAAACCTGATATATGCACAAGAAACCCAGGAAAATATTTGAACCATCCAATCGACAGATCTAATAGATCTAACGGTTATCACATGCTAACAAGCGCAAAAGTTAAATAGAATATAAAACAGTCTTCAAAGATGAAAGATGTTTCTCGCGTGGTCTCAATGTGGTAAGTTGTATTCTGAAATTTTACGCGATTACACTTATCAGCCGACACGTAGCACGGGAAAACTTCTTTTCTCACATGCTCTTGGATTGTTAAACATTGCACATTATTCCATGTGAGATTACATGTCAACCATTGGATCAAGCGGGATTGATCAACAGTGGACATCATCCAACTAGTTTGCAAGTGAGGAAAGCAATAACAGTTAGATTGAGTGTTGAGATCGACGGCGGAGAATTAGCGCGATAAAGGTTTGTGGAATGATGGACGCGACAAGGTTATAAACCAAAGTTTTAATTCTTTTTGATTCCGTGGGAAAAGTGAAGGTTTTCCTTATTTTGGGTAAATTCAATAGTTCTGTTATTTTAGCAGAATATCTAAAATTAGAGGTTGATGATTGATATTCCAAAGGAAACCTGAGAAGAAGTCTCGCCTGAACTAGAAGAGATTGTTTCTGGTTTTGAACAATTATCCTTAACACCTGCAAACAGCCCACCATTAGTGGTATTAGAGCAACTTATTGACACTAATCAGGATCTTAAAGATTATAGAAATAAGTCCAACATGGCTTTCAGAGTTGGAGGAAGACGTGGTGGTAATCAAAGAAGAGGAAGACCAGTTGCAAATGCTCAAGTGTTGGAAGCTATGGAATAGATGCAAGCTAGATTAGAAGAAGTGGAAACGGGAAACCAAAGAGATGGATATGTTAGTGAGCCTGAAGTGGAACCTGCAGAAGAAGAGGAACCTGCAGAAATTACTCCTGAAATGAGATTCTTTAAATCAGTGTTGGGATCCACATCTAAACCCAGACTTGAGGGTTTAGTTTATACAGGAGGATTAAACCCTGAGGAGTTGATAGACTGGATTAATGACATGGATAAATTCTTTGATTATGAAGAAATGGAAGAAGGAAAGAGAGTGAAATTTGTTGTCACAAAATTGAAAGGACATGCAGCACTTTGGTGGGATGGAGTGCAGGCAGAAGGAAAAGACTTGGTAAGCAGCCAATTAAAAATTGGAACAGGATGGTGGAAAAGTTGAGAGGTAAGTTTTTTCCAACTGATTATCAACTTTCATTATATAGACAGATGCAGAATCTCAGACAGTGGTCTTTGACAGTGAAAGAATACACGGAGGAATTTTACAAAGTAAGCATAAGAGCTAGACAAATTCAAGATACATATGAGAAGGTTGCAAGATATATAAATGGCCTTAGAATGGAGATCCAAGATGAGATAAGTTTGATGTCTCCTAAAATAGTGGAAGAGGCTTATCAGATGGTGTTGAAGGTTGAAGAAAAACTCATGAGGAAGCAATCTGCTAGAAGTAGAGGTACTTTCCAAGGAAGGTGAAGTCAAGGTGGTAGAGGAAGATCTACAGCACCTAGAGATGGAGCTAGTAGCAGCTCGAGTTAGCATACACCCACAGAAGGTGATGCAAGTGGCAAAAATATTTTTTTCAAAGGAAGAGGAGGCAGCGGCAGAGGAAGAGAAATCAGATATTACAGATGTAACAAGCTGGGACACGAAGCCTATGAGTTCCCAGAAAATGTAGGAACAAATCAGAGAAATGTAATTGTTGCTCAGACTGAAGAGGAAGAAGAAAAGGTGACAGAAGAAGAAAATGTACCAGAGAAAGGGGAATCTTTGGTAGTTAACAAAGTTTTGTTAAAGCCAGCAAAGGAAGTTGTTGAACCAACATAGAGAAAGACTTTGTTCAGGACTATGTGCAAAGTTCAAGGAAAATTATGTCAAATGATAATTGATAGTGGCAGTACTGATAATTTGGTCTCTACAGAAGTAGTGGAGAAGTTGAAATTAAAGAAAAAGAAACATCCAACACCTTATAAGGTGTCATGACTTCAAAAAGGACATCTGTTGTTAGTGAATGAACGGTGTGAAGTGGAGTTACAGTTGGGAAAATACAAGGATAAAATTCTACATGATGTGACACCTATGGATGTGTGTCACATATTACTGGGAAGACCTTGGCAGTATGACAAAGGAGGTATGCATGATGGGAAAAATAACACATACAAATTTGGTAAATATGGTATTAATCATACATTTCTACCTCTGGAAGAAGAGGATGCATCAATAAAATTTGATCCAAAGACCTTATTTCTGAGTGGAAAATAATATTTGCAGCAAATTGAAGAGGATGAGGTAAATTTTGCATTGATTTGCAAACCCAAGGTAATAATTACTTCCACTAAATTTTTCTATTTTCCAATTGAAATTCAAGAGATGCTGGAGAATTATTGTGATATCATTGTAGATGATTTGCCTAATGAGTTACCACCCATTAGAAAAATAAGTCATCATATAGATTTGATTTCAGGGGCAAATCTACCAAATAAAGCAACTTACAGGATGACTCCCACAGAAAATGAAGAAACCAGGAAACAAGTTCAGGAATTGTTAGATAAAGGACTAATTAGAGAGAGTTTGAGTCCTTATGTAGTGCCAACAGTGTTGATTCCAAAGAAATATGGAGGCTGGAGAATGTGCAATGATTAAAGAGAAAACAAAAAAATAACAATAAGGTACAGATTTCCTTTACCTAGAATTGAAGATTTGATGGATTGTTTAAGTGGAGCAAGATATTTTACAAAGATGGATTTAAAAAGTGGTTATCATCAAATAAGGATTAGAGAAGGAGATGAATGGAAAACTGCTTTTAAAACAAATTAAGGATTGTATGAATGGATGGTAATGCCTTTGGGTTATCAAATGCTCCTAGTACATTTATGAGGCTAATGAATGAAGTGTTGAAAGAATTTACTGGTAAATTTTTAATAGTATATCTGGATGATATATTAGTTTACATCAGATCTAAAGAGGAACATATGAGACATATGAGTTATGTCTTACAGAAGCTGCAACAAGTTACTATTAAATTTAAATAAATGCTCATTCATGGAGGAAGAGTTGGTATATTTGGGCTTTGTTGTTTCTGCTGATGGATTAAAGATGAATCCAGAGAAGATAAAGGCAATCATAGAGTGGCCTTCACCGAAAAGTGTTTTTGAGGTAAGAAGTTTTCATGGTCTTGTTAGTTTTTATAGAAAATTCATAAGGAATTTTAGTAATATCAATGCCTCTATTATTCACACTATAAAGAATGATAAACATCCATTTAAATGGACTATTGAAGTAGAAAAGAACTTCCAACTGTTGAAAAGAAAGATCATTGTAAAACCTATTTTAATTTTTCCTGATTTTAATAAACCTTTTCAAGTGAAATGTGATGCTAGTGGGGAAGCTATTAGTGGTGTTTTAAGTTAGGAGGACAGGCCTATAGCTTATTTCAGTGAAAAACGGAATGAATAAAAGAAGAAATATTCTTCTTATGATAAGGAATTTTATGCAGGTGTACAGTCATTGAAAAAGTGGAGAAATTACTTGATGTCTAAAGAGTTTATACTTTATTCAGACAACCATGCATTGCAGTACATTATGCAACAGCCAAAGCTTAGTCAGAAACATGCAAAATGGGTAGAATATCTTCAAAGTTTTAATTTTGTATTAAAACATATAAATGGCCAATCAAACAAGGTAGTAGATGCCTTAAGTAGAAAAAGTATTTTAGTTCAGGAAAGTCAAATTCAAGTGTTGGGTTTTGATTTTCTTAAGGAATTATATGGGAAAGATTTATATTTTAAAGAGGCGCTTGAAGCTTGTAAAAATCCAGTTTTTTTAGACAGAAGTAAGTGGCTGGATTTTTTCTTGCAAGAAGGATTGTTGTTTAAAAGAAATCAGCTGTGCATACCAAATTGTTCTATGAGAGAAAATTTAATCAAGGAGAAACATAGTGGTGGACTTGGAGGACATTTTGGTGCAGACAAGACTTATGAGCAGTTGAATCGGTTTTATTTCTGGCCGAAGATGAGATCTAAAGTGGAGAAGTATGTAAAAAATTGTAAAGTTTGTCAGTATGCAAAGGGAAGGAGCCAAAACATAGGTTTGTATGTTCCATTACCTATTCCAGATAGACCTTGGGATATGGTAAGTATGGATTTTGTTTTGGGTTTACCAAAAACTCAAAGAGGAAATGATTCAATTTATGTTGTGGTAGACAGATTTTCTAAAATGGCACATTTTATTCCATGTTATAAAATCAGTGATGCTACTCACATTGCTAATCTGTTTTTTAAGGAGATTGTAAGGTTGCATGAGTTACCTAAGAGAATTGTTTCAGACAGAGACACCAGATTTGTTTCTCATTTCTGGAGGACCTTGTGGAAGAAACTTGGTACTAAACTGAGTTTCAGTTCATCTTATCATCCTCAGACAGATGGACAGACTGAAGTTGTAAACAAAAACTTGGGTAATCTTCTGAGAGGTCTTGCAGGTGAACATCCAAAACAGTGGGATCAAATTTTGGCACAAGCTGAATATGCTTATAATGATTCTCCTAACAGGAGTACATGACGGAGTCCATTCCATATATTTTATGGAATGCACCCAAGAGGAGTGTCTGAATTAAGAGACTTGGGAAAAGCTAAAATGGGAAGTGCTAAAGGAGAAGATTTTGCTTCAAAGATTCAAGCAATACATGAACAGGTAAAACAATAGCTACAGGATAGCAACATAAAGTACAAGAGTAGATCAGACTTGAAGAAGAGAGAAGATAATTTTGAGATTGGATATTTGGTTTTAGCACACCTAAGGAAGGAAATATTTCCAAAAAGGGAGTATAACAAGTTAAAATTTAAGAAAATTGGACCATGTAGAGTCTTAAGGAAATTTTCTGCAAATGCATATGAAATTGAATTACCCCCTGATATTGGAATATCTCCAATTTTCAATGTTGCTGATTTGTACAGGTATGAAAGTGGAAATGCAGAGGATACAGCAGAAGATAAGGAAGAACAAGAGGTTGATTGGGTAAAACAGTTACCTACAGCAAAGGCATTGCAGCCAGAACAGATTTTAGACAAGAGAGTGTTTAAAAGGACAAGGGGACATGAGTATTTTCAGTATTTGGTCAAATGGAAGGATCAACCAATTGTTGATGCTACCTGGATGACAGTTTCCATGCTATAGAGGTTAGGCAGTTCTGTATAAGAGCTCATGGATAGGAGACCATGAAGAATTTTGTCCTTAGGAGTCTGATGCAGGAGCATGAGGCTTGGAGACAAAAGGCTTCGAATTTTATTCCAAAAATACAAAAAAAGTTTACAAGCAAAGGAGTGGGATCCTTTAGCTGTCACTTTACAAAGCTTTCTAGATAGGATTTGAGCTAGAATTCAGGAATTTGGATTATCTTGTAATTAATTCAAGTAGTTAGGCTTATTTGAGATTCTTGAGGAGAATATCATGCATATCAGATAGGACTATACATTTTCGATCCATTGATTTAGGATCTGGTTGTTGTATGAACAGGTATTTATGTAAGTTTTGAATTAATGTAAAGGGATTTGGCTATGGAGGATTAGACTGTAAAATTTGAAGTCTCTCTATATTTCTGTGTATTCTACGCATGAATGGTCAATCCCGGAGGTTTGAATTTCCTTCGAAATATTTCTAAATGTTGTTGATTTCCAGTTTGGGCTTTAAAACTAGATTTTATATAATCTTGTGTTATCGTGTTTAAATATTCATTCACTGTGTATTAAGTTAATTGGGATGTATTCCGAACCCGCAGAGTTTAGTTAGCGATATCCTGAATATAACCTAAACATAGTTTAAACTTGGCAGAAGCACTAAAACCTTAGCGGAATGAGGAAAACATGATAAACACACAAGAAACCCAAGAAAAGGTTTGAACCGTCCGATCGATAGATCTAATAGATCTAATAGTTATTGTGTGCTAACAAGTGTAGAAGTTAAACAGAATAGAAAAGCACTCTTTGAAGGCGAAAGTTGTTTCTCGCACGGTCTCAAGGTGGTAAGTTGTATTCTGAAATTTTACGCGACTACACTTATCGGCCAACACGTAGCACGGAAAACTTCTTTTCTCGCATGCTCTCGGCTTGTTAAACATCGCGCATTATTCCATGTGAGATTACGTGTCAATTGTTGGATCAAGCAAGATTGATCAACAGTGGAGATCATCCAGCTAGTTTGCGAGGAGGGAAAGCGATAACCGTTGGAATGAGTGTTGAGATCGACAGAGGAGAATTAATGCGATAAAGGTTTGTGGAATGATGGACGCGACAAGGTTATAAACCAAAGTTTTAATTCTTTTTTATTCCTGGGGAAAAGTGAAGGTTTTCCTTATTTCAGGTAAATTCAAAAGTTTTTTTTTTTAGAAGAATATCTAAAATTAGAGGTTGATGACTGATATTCCAAAGGAAACCCAAGAAGAAGTCTCGCTTGAACTAGAAGAGATCGTTTCTAGTTTTGAATGATTATCCTTAACACTTGCAACCATCCCACCACAAACCTATATTGGCTTCGCTAATGGCACTAGTCATAGTACTCGAGTTTTTTCTTCCACACCTTGGGTCATCTATTCGCCCATAGATGAGTTAGTTTCAATTCATGGGATATGCCTCGGTCGAACAACGAACAATATTGCAGAATATTGCACAGTGATTTGAGTTATTATCTGATGCCATTGCACTTGTCATTCATCGAATGATCATTAGGTTATATTCACAGCTCATGGTATTACATTTGAATGGTTTTTATTCAGTTAGAAGTACTTCCATGTTAAGGATGTTTTTTTAGGTTCGTCTCTTGGAATGAGAATTTGATTATATTGAGTATCAACATATTCCGAGAAATTTAAACACGTTAACAGATACATTAGCTAACTATGTGTTAAATTGGCACTTGTAAAGCATTTTTATATAAATCAATGCAATATTCATTCACATATTGTACAAGATAATGAAGTAGTAGGTTTTTCATTAGATAAATGTTTGTAAATAAGCGTGGCTTTTACAAAAAAATTCATTCAATGACATGAGGCCTTGTGGCCTTTATTTTCTTGAACATGTCAATACATCATCAAAAATAAAAAAAATGTAGCCCTCAGACTAGTCACTACGCATGATGGTGATCATGGTAGCATATAATAGCACGTGCTCCTCGTCGTAGAAAAATGCTAATAGGACCAAGAACTCCTACAATATGCCTCTGGTAGGGGAGAGGAAGATCATCTATGAAGTCATCTAAAATGTCCAGAGTCAACCTCTCAAGGTTGTGATCTATCTCTGTCAGTGTTCTGCCACATCTGGGTTCTGTACTATGGGGAAATTGGTTGCTCATCACGTCGGTCATATCTACATAATCTAGTTGATCTCATTGGAGCCACATTTGCATGATCATTACAAATAATTGGTTGGATGCCAAAAAAAATAAAAAAAATAAAAATATTAAAAATCAACCAAAATGTGAACTTTTACCTATAGCACCCCACTACATCCTAGGAGGAAGTGGCATGTCCGGATCTCCTGTGAAGTCCATCCCTTCATACGAAAATTCCTCGATCATGATGATCTGGCTTTCCAACCAATCAAAGAAGTCATCAGTAAACTTGATAGTTGGTCCTTCGCCACCTCCATGGTGTACCATAAGTGTACCCCACTTCAGCATACGAGGGTCACGAGGCCCTCCTCTCTCTACAAATACGTGTGGAGCCAAAATAGGAATCTTCTCCAGAGTAAACAAAATCATGAAGGCATCATGCCCAAAGCTTTTGATTTTTCTCATTCTAACCCTGGTTAGTTTCCCTTTCAAGTTGGCAACTATAACCTCACATCAGTTAAATATGGTACCAATGAAGCAGTCCATAGAAGTATGCATCTAAGCCTTAGTGAGAAAATGTTATGTTGCACTACCACACAACCGTGCAATAGTAAACCCGATGGCTTTCAAAGGAATCTCACATATGGTATTGATATTAATTCGGCCATCTTTGAGAGCAACCCCATCAGTGCAATGTTTGATCAAATAGCTAGCATAGGTCTCACCACTGTGCCTATGGCCAAACAAGTTGATTTCCTCACCACGGTGTTTAATTCCACTCAAGAAATAGATTTCATTTGCATTGATGACTAATCTATGTTCCCCGACTATAAAACACTCTTCTTGAACATTCCAGTCTAGTTGATCCCTCATGCCTAGGATGGTGACAAAACTTGTATAATTTATAATTTGTCAAGGTTTGTATGTTTTTTGGTTCATTGAGAGCAAGTATATCTTGTTCCTAATTCTCACGCTCTCTCCATTCCATGTTTATGGATCAAAAGGATGCAATTAAACATTAAAAGTCATTAGAAACAAGCATGGAGAGATTTAGAAAAAAATTGGGGTGTTTTTCATTTGTTTTTCTTTTCCCTCGATGATGTGCACATCCGAACTCAATTAACAATATGCCTGAGCACAATTTATTTCCTTGAAGTTGCGCACATCATGTCTAAAATTATATCAGTGTGCACAAGCCCGATGAGGGGTACCTGCGCACATCGAGGGCGAAAAACTTTTTGAAAATCCCTCCCCAAAAATCCAAAATCCACTATGAAAATATGAAAAATTGACATGAAAATGAAGAGCTAGAATAAACCATTTACCTAGTGAAAGTAGCTCGCGATTTCATCCAACGGTTTTCCCATAATCAACTTCAGAAGTTTCTAGTAAAAAACAACTTCTATCTCTCTCAAAATGGTAAAAATGCAAATGGTGAAAACTTTTTACCTTTTTTGGCTTTTTATAAGTTTTTAGGGCTAATTAAATATTATTTTACACCTGTTAAACTTTTTTAAGTCGCGTTTTATAAGTGTTTTCGTTTTATTATTAAACGGAGATAATTATTTTGAGTTTAAGTGTGCAGGTTACGAGATAATTATGGAAACATATCATTTTGGTACTGAGTATTGTTTATAATTTTTTCAAACTCACTAAAACTTGTGAAAAAGTGAAATCATGGATTTCTCTTTACTCCCTTTTCAAACTCCTTAAAAATGAAAAGATCATCGAGTACTTGATTGTTCGAACTTCTAAAAGTAAATGAAAAACCATCCTTTCAAAGTAAGTTTACCCCGTTTACAGACTGAACCAGATTATATACGAAAAAGGTATATGTTGACCAATCATGGTCGATATAGTTCCCTCCTGCATTATTTTATCCTTTTTCAGGCTTGAGGGACTAAATTTATGAAAAATAAGATAGTGGAATTTACTTACGTTTTTCTTCTGACTCGCTAAAAAAATTTGAAAAACATCGAGCTTTAGTTTCTCGGGGCTCGTTAAAATTTTACGATAAAAAAAAATGAATGATTTTTCTTTTTGTGTCCTTTCAAACTCATTAAACATGGAAACGACATCAATTTACCCCTTTACTTGACTCGTAAAAATTAAATAGTATAGGACTCGTTAAGCATAACGAGACCGAACCTCTCCTTCTTAGGGTTCATTAAAAATACTTTGGAGGGCTCATTCGAAGGATGAGATTACAGAACAATCATATGTTATCCTCCTCAAGCTTATAAAAAATAATGAGGTACTTGCTAGCAATGTGTATATTTTTACTATAGATTCAACAACTTATGTGATTTGCTAAAACACAAGACAAGAATCTACTCTACTCTTTAGTAGAAACCAAATTTGATTGATGAAAACAATAAGCAGAAAGGGAAGAATATCAATCTCACATAACACAATATTTCTTTGGGGAAAGCAACTGCTAAAAACCCTGATTATCTATATTGCATTAAACAGAAGACTGAGAAGAAACTACAATGCTTGTTCATCCTGAACAATTCCTACACTAGTACAATCAAACTCTTTGCCTCACAAGCCAACTCAAGCCAACACTTAGCCAATTATGTGTTGTGTGTGGAGCATGATTGTTCAGAGGTCTTTGTTTCAGCCGGATGTATACCCCAGGAAGTTTGTACACCCCTCCACGCGGGGGGGTGCGGGGGGTACTTGTCCCCCCCGCGGGGGTCTAGGGGGGCCGATCCCCCCCGGCTGGGGGGTCCAGGGGCCAGTGGTCCCCCGGCGGGGGCTCGGGGGCATCCCCCCCGAAGCTAAAAACAGATGTAAAATTGCCTTGTAAAAGTATAGCAATTTCTAGTCAATCCGGGTCGTTCATTAGGCGGATGATCTGACGGTAGAACTTATGTTTAGTTTAGGTTTTTTTGCCCTAGAAGGCAACCCCTCTCTTTGTATGAGGGCATTGTATTTGAGGTTGTGTAATAGATGTGTATTCGGTGAGCAAGAAATAGAGAGTTGAGACTGTGAGAGAAAACAGAGGATATTACAGTGGACCTGCTGTAGGTTGTGTCTCTTCATTTTGCTAGATAATAGAAAGGAAGGACTAGTTGTTCGGGGTGGACGTAGCCCAAACTGGGTGAACCACGTATATCTGTGTCTCTCTTGTTTTATGTGTTTTCTGTGTTTATATTTCTGCAATATTTTATGTGTTCCATTGCTCTGTAATATCTAATTTTCTAACATTATGCTGCCTTCCAAGCCCCTACTTCCCTTCGCGATTCCTAGAGGAATCAACCCATATTTAATTGGGAGATCCACTCTCCATAACTGTGCAATCCAATCATAGATCCTCAACTGATTGCATGCACCATTTGTACAACTTGGAAAACTATACAATTGATAGTACACTATTCATGAACACTAATCTCAATTGGATCTTCATCTGAACTGGCATGCATGAATTATTTATGAGTGAATCTTTAATTAACTGGTGTGGTACTTGTGATGCACTTGTGCACTACTCCACTACTAGACCTCTACTAGTTCCTCCAACAGTTAGAACTAGTTTAACTGACTATAATTCAGTTAGACTGAGTTATCTAATTACAACTCCAAAGAACTCAACCTAGGCCCATAAATTTTAGGGATCACTCTACATGACTCTAGATAGACTTCCAACTTGAATTTCCTAAGTCAATTTAACTTAATTAAATTTTACAAGTTTCTATGATAATAGAATTACAATTTTAATTCACAATTTGATTCAAGGAAAAATTAAATTGGAATTTGGTGTTGTTATTTTTAACATAATAGTGGGGGGAAAGTGAGAAATAATTTTTGTTTTACATTCGTAAAAGGTAGTATGTCACTCTTGAACATGACACTCCGTCACTTTTGTTTCTGGGTTAGGAAATCCATTTTTTTACTCAGTTGATCATACCTCATTGAAAGTCTTCAGTTGGGTTGGGTTTTATCTTTTGAGTCAAATGCTTCCAAGTCATCCTGTTGTGTCTCTTAATGTTCAAGAGAAGTTCAACCTCATTCAAAATTACTTTTCCAATCTTTGCCTTCAATAGCATCAACCATCCCTGAGTCAGTCCTGAATTACTCTAAACTTATATTCTTTAAAACTTGACACAAGTTTCATGTCGTAGGCCCTCCTATGAAGGATCACTTCCTATCGACTTCAACTCATTATCTAGGAAGTTGATCTAGAAACCTTCAGTACCTTGAGGCCTACATGCCTTAATGGCAGGTTTCTCACCTTCGACGATAGGTTCTCATCATTGGCCTTCGATCGAATGATTCTATGAGTGTTCAACATCAAATCATCTATTCACACTTCATAGATTGTACTGAAAGTACCTTGAGAGCCATTGTCATTATTGGTGGTTTCTCTCGCGCTTGTTAATGGTTCACATTATTGATCGGTAATCAAGTGGTTTCTACCATGTTCAACTTCGAGACATTTACTCACATGGCTAAATTTGTACTATGAATCGAGAGATGGAGATCAAGGCCCTGGATCTAGTTTCATCCATCCAGGCTGCGTGGAGCTATTAAATATTCATGATTGTAAACATGGATCCATTGATGGTTGTGCCCATATTATGTCGTCTTTTGACATGGACCTTCAGATGTATTTTCGTACTATGCTTTGAGACATTTATTTTTTGTGTATGGGAATTCCTACCTCAATGATGATATTATATATTGCATTGTAACATTTGTCAGATTTTTTCGAGTCTCCAACTACAGTCTCTAACCCAAACCTTCACATGATAAAGCACTTCAATCATCAAAATATTTCTTCTTACTTTGCACTTTAGGGGGCAATTTGTTACACCTCATTTTTATCACATTAGGAAAATTACCATCGATTTAGATCTCTCACTATCCACACATGTTCAGGAGCATTACCCTACAGATTTTGAAACTAAATCATCCCAAAGAAGGTGGAATTTATAGATTCTATGGTACAAAACCCTGATTTTGGCTATGTTCGCAGTTTCCTAATCATTTCTTGTACATACGCGAGGAAGACCATTATTATCTATGCAAAAGTACGCATTGTCTTCCACTATGACTTGTGAACATGACTTGAAGTACATAAAAATAAAAAGTAAAGTCTAGAAGCATTTTTGGTAGCATCTATTCCAACCAACAAGCTTCAAATGAGTGCCTATTCAATGTTGATCCCTCCCATCATGGAGTAACTCCCCTTCCTTTCTCGTACCTCTATCCCAATAATAGTGGATCTCATCCCTTCGAGAATAGATCCATAACTTCTAATCCCTGGCCTATAAATCCATTACAGGTTTGGAGTTTGAGGGAGGATGGTTTGAAGTAGGTTTATGCTTTTGAGACTAGGTTGGAAGGCTTGTATTGCAAGGAAGAGGTTTGGAGATTGCAGAAAGGGCTTGCTACATCAAGGCTACTTGGTTGTAAGGTTTTTATTCGGTTTTATGAATATACACAATTGTTCTTTCTCAATTAAATCTCTATTGATTTAATTTGTAGGATTCATTGATCACCTACATGAGTTTTGGTTGCATAATTCAGCAGTTTGCATTGTATAATTGGTTAATTAGTTCATTATCTCTTTGATTGTATCATGTATGATTGATATATTGTTTTGTATCTATATTTGCATATCTCTTTCAGAACATTGTGAAGAAGTTGTTGGGAGTGACGAGAGGACATTTGGAGCATCAAAGAGCACGTGATCAAAAGCTTTGATGGACTTCATCAATCAGTTCTTGAAACTGTTAAGAGGACTCTTTCATTCTATTTCTTTCAAATGATCAGAACTTAGATAAAGGTAGAGATTATTGTGTGTTTGTTTCTAGGGTTCTTATAAGCCTAGGGATATCGCTCTTGTATGCAAGATGGATTTGTCCTCATAACAACAGTTAATAGTTAATGGTGAGGAGGTTTTATCAGTTTTGTTACTCCTAGGGAATAAGAGTGCACCCTCTAGTAAATTAGTGGTATCTTCCACCTATGTTCTCAACCAAAATCTCATGGAACTACCCTCACGTGTTATCATCCCACTAGCCCTATGTGACAACACCACATAGGAGTGATCAACCAACATAGTCTTCAATTGATTTATCAACCCTAGAAGGCATAGCCACTTCTCAGTGATCATTAGTTGGAAAGAACTTGGGTTTTTCTCATCCAGGTTATCATCTAATATTACTCTATGATTATCATCCAACAAGCTTCATGGTCTTCTCAGTTTTGTTATCAACAGAGCCTCTCTATGATTATCAGTCAGCTAGCCTTATTGGTTTCTCAGTTGGGATATCATCGGAGTTATACTCTGTGATTATCATCCAATATGCCTCATGGGTTTATAAGTTATGTTATCATCATATCTTATCTATGCCATCTAACTCCCTTATGGCATCAGCACAGCACGTAGTGGAGTACATGCCCAATCATTTGATCAAGGATCCCGATTAATTGTTAATACATCATCAACACTTCCTTTTCATATGTATGATACAAAATGAGCATATAAAAATCATATTATTATTACATTAAATCATCAATCAACTAGGACTTTCCCTTGCCCCATTGATTTTTTTTCTACTAGGAATCTTATTGGACAAATTATTATGGCATCTCACCTAGTCATGTACATTTGCATCAATTAATTTTATACAATCATTCTTCTATAAGAAAGATTCTTGATAAGATCCTATTAGACACAATGGAATTCATACATACACATCATCATGATTATGAACATACATTGTGTATATAATTCAATTCAAGGTCAACAGAACCTCCTTTTGAGCCATTTTGATCCAGGTGGATATTGGTGGCCACCCTCCAATTCCACTTGGACCCCCACCATTACTTCTTTTAGTTTTTTAGTTTCCTTAATTGTAGCATAGTTTACTATTTTTAGCAGTTTTTCGGGTCCTAAACTTCCAGAGCCATTTTGAGGCCCTAAACGACGTTTTTTTGGAAATCTACCACCATCGATTTTTTTTCTAAAATCATCTTTTCTGTTGTAGTCTCAGATAGATCTTTCCAATGGGCTATCATGCACATCAAATGGAGATAATATGACCAATTCGTGACCCCGAGAAGATGGCTTTCCAACTCACCCCAACGGGGCCCATAAACTCTTGGTGTTACATCTCCTCGGGTTAGGGTTTTGGTTGTTTAGGGTTTGCTCTTATTGTTCAATAATAAAAAAAGGCCCTTGAGCCTCATTGTAAGGCAGTTTAGAGGTATGTAGCTGCCACATCTCTTCTCAGAGATAAGCTACCATCGCCCTAGATAGTTTATTTCCATTTCTGTTTGTAAGCATATTTCAGTATTTTACATTAATGAAATGAAGTATTATTTCCGCTGCATCTCTGTGTTTATGGTTATCTCTGTAATTTGTTGCGTTCCTATTTAAATCTAGATCAGTGGTATCAGAGAAATCTTCTTTTTTTCTTTGTTTTTCTTTGCATGTCCCTAACGAGGTTGGGATATAAGGAGTTAGGGCTTGAACTGGTCGAACCTTTGCAAGACCAGCCTCGTAAATCCCAATGGCCTCCCATGGTAGATGAAAAGAAAGATGAGGGGGCAGGAGATAATATCAAAATATTTCTCAAAGAAGCCCTTGAGCGACAAAGGAATGTGATGATGGAAAAATTTTCCCAGATCCTTCAGCGGCTACCCAGGGGCGATGCATCGACTTCCAACAGCTACTTTGGAAATGCCACACCGTTTAAGGTACAAGTTAATTTTGAAATACCCATATTCGAGGGTCAAATAGATGTAGATGTCGTCGATAAATGGTTAAATCTACTAGAGGGTTATTTTTCTGTTCATGATTTTTCCAGTTGGGAAAAGATTATTTTCACTCTTCTCAAAGCAGCGCCCCACGTCAAGGACTGGTGGGAAACCTACTACGAGTAGAAGGATGAAAGTACAGGCTCACTATTTTCAGCCGCACCCACTTGGAATTCATTCTAGGATGCCATCAAGGAGCAGTACTACCCTGTCGGAAGCTATGAGGATCAATACATAAAGTGGACCATGCTACGGCAGGGAAGGGACCAAGACGTGCCCGAGTTTACTAATATTTTCCATACCCTTCGCACAAAGTTAGGTGTCAAGGATTTAGAGCAGTATTTGGTTCTCAAATACTGTGGCTACCTACAAAAGTACATCCAGGAATAAATAGAATTCTTGAACATCCCCTCACTCGGCACGACATACCAATATGCCATCAAGGTTGAGAAAAAGTTTAAACAGAAGAAGCAAGACTTTGGATCTGTGAATTCGAAGCAAGGGAAAGGTGCCCCCAAACCACAAAACAAAGGAAAAAGCCAAGGCAGGGTGGCCCAAGACAACCCGCCAAAGTTGCAAGAAAATAATAGTGTTGCTAAGCTGAAAAAGCACACAGGAAAGTGGTGTGAGTTCCATAAGAGCTCCACTCACAACGCAAGTGAGTGTTAGGCCAAGCAGTCACTGATGGCCGAGCTAAAGGTTTCAGAATCAGGTGCATGTTTTGACTCTGAGTCAGAACCCGACAAGGGGAATGACAAAGGGAAGCAGATTATCGATGCGGAGCCCCACGCCACCATTGCCACCACGAAAATCCAGAAGGAGGAACCCAAAGATCCAAAGGAGGAGAAGCGTATCTTCCACTCTCAGATGTGGGTAAAGGGCTCCCTGTTGCAGTTCATTGTCGATAGCGGGAGCCAAAAGAACCTCATTCCGGCAAAGGTCATGAAGCAGCTGGGCTTACCGACCACAGCACATCCACAATTATACACCATCGGGTGGCTTCACCAAGGACGGGATCTTCGCGTGAGCCAGCAGTGTCACCTTCCATACAACATCAAGCCCTTCACAGATGAGGTATTATGTGACATTACTCCCCTTGAAGTTTTTGATGTATTATTAGGAAAACCATACTTTTGGAAGCGACAGGCTGTGTATGAATCAAGGTCCCGTGTTGTTATTGTTACTTTGGGAAATAAGTTGTAGAGGATACCAGAGGTAGCACTCCCTACTGCCATCTCTTTGGTTATTGCAAAATAATGCAGTAATCTCATTTCCAAAATCGGGAAAATTTTTTTCCTGATGATATTCCCTCAAGGAAAGAAGAAGATGGTTTCCACGACCTCCAGACAGGGCCCCTCCACACGACAACTACAAATGGACAAGGTCTTGGAGGAGTACGAGGACATCTTCACCTCCCCTATAGGGGTTCCTCTACATTGTCAGGTCAAGCACTCGATCGATATGACCCCAGGTGCACCATTACCCAATGGACCAATCTATTAGCACTCCATTCTAGAGAACGATGAAATCAAGAGGCAGATTCAGGAGCTGCTACAGAAAGGTCACATCCGTCTGAGTTCATCGCCTTGTGGGAGCCCGATCGTGTTGGTACAGAAGAAGGATGTGACTTGGAGACTCTATATTGGCTATCAGGCACTAAAGGCGGCAAAATATTTCAGCAAGATCAATTTGAAGTTAGGATATCACCAAGTACCAATCGAACCCTTCGATATGTGGAAGATTGCCTTCAAAGCCAAGGAGGGCCTTTTCAAATGGCTAGTTATGCCTTTTGGATTGACAAATGCTCTTGCAACCTTCATGAGGCTAATGGATGACATCTTGTGGCCATTCACCAACTCATTTGTAGTGGTATACTTGGATGACATCCTGATCTTTAGCCAGAGTTTGGAAGAGCACCTCCACCACATCCAACAGGTTCTCCAAACACTACAGCAAAATAAGTTATGTGCCAATTTGGAGAAATGCACTTTTGGCATGACCAAAGTTCAGTATCTGGGATACATTATTGATGAACAGGGGGTGCATGTGGATCCAGCCAAGATCCAAGTCATTCAGGATTGGCAATCTCCAACCACTCTAATAGATTTTTGCATCTTTCTAGGCCTTGACAACTTCTACCGCAGATTTGTGTTGGTATTTTCTCATATCACATGGCCCTTGAGTCAAGTCACCAAGGGAAGATCGAAATCAAAATTATTTTGGTCTAAATCTAAACAGAAGACATTCACAGAGTTGAAAGATCACCTCTACTCGGCACTAGTGCTCGCATTACCAAACTTGCAACAACCATTTGAAGTCGAGACAGATCCCTCTGGCTATGCTATTGGGGCAGTCCTTACTCAACACGGGCATCCAGTGGCATATCACAGTGAGACACTTTCAGACATAGTCTGGAAGTATCCCACTTATGACAAAGAGATGTATTCCATTGTGCGGGCCTGCCGACAATGGAAGCATTACATTCTAGGGAAGGAAACGATCATCCACACAGACCATCGACCCCTACAGTTCATACAGACCCAAGGTAAATTGTTAAATGATCGCCATCAGAAGTAGTCCACATACCTGCAACAGTTCCATTTGAATATCAAGTATAAGAAGGGCAACACCAATAATGTTGCAGATTTCCTTAGTCGACCACTGATCATGGCGTTAACCACTGTGCTCAACTCTTGTGGGCACGAGACTTTTGATTGGCCACTTCTCTACCAAAGCGACCCAGAATTTGGCCACACATACCAGACACCCTTGGAGGGTCAGTATGTTCCAGATTTTCACCTCCAGGATGCCCTGTTATGCCACCTGGGTCACCTTTGTGTTCCTTCAAGCGAGCATTCTAAGATGATTTGGGAAGCACACTACAGTCAGATTATTAGGCATTTCAAGGTCGAGAAAATGATGGCAGTACTGCAGAAGTATTTCTATTGGCCGAATCTTCGACAGGATGTCAAGAAGTACATCAGATCATGCACTGCCTACGTCATTGCCAAACTAACCATCAAGAAGCAAGGCCTCTATACCCTGCTACCTACCCCTAGTCGACCATGGGAATCCATCTCCATGGATTACATGTCAGGCCTTCCTTCCACTAAGCATGGAAATGACTGTGTTTTTGTGGTCATCGACAGGTTCTCAAAGATGTCCATTATGGCGGCCTACAAGAAGAATATCACAATAGAAGCCACTGCTAAACGCTTCTTTGAACGAGTGTGGGTACACTTTGGGATCCCATAGTCTATTATCTCAGATCGAGACAGCAGGTTCCTCAGTACATTTTGGTCCAGTCTTTGGTCGATGCTGGACACCAAACTCACGAAGTCTATAGCCTTCCATCCTCAAATTGATGGCCAGACAGAGGTTGTCAACAAGATGATCGTACACATTCTATGCATGTACAACTCAAAGCATCCACACACATGGGATGAGAGCCTCCCCTATGTTCAGCACAGCTACAACTAGGCTCTCCACTGCTCAACTGGCGACATCCCATTTCAGGTGTGCTTGGGATTCCAACCACTATGTCCATTGATGTGGCCATGCCATTTGTAGCTTCTCACGCAGATTTGGCTCATGTCTAGTCTGAAACAGATAAGGAAAACAGCTTCATTGAGCACATCCAACATATTCGCCAGCAGGTCCATGACATTCTGGAGAAATCAAATTCCAAGTAAAAGCAGCGACATGATCAACATCGGGTGCCACACAAGTTTTAGAAGGGCGACAAAGTCTGGTTTCATTTGCAAAAGGAACGCCTTACCGTAGCCTATCGGAAACTCAAACCACTCTGATATGGCCTTACACCATTACCAAGGCTATGGGAGACAATGCATTTGAGCTCAGCATTCCCCCATAACTTGGCCTGCACCCAATGTTCAATGTGGACCGCCTTCGGCCATGCTTTCCACCATTACTAGACACATCTGACATTTCAGAACAGCTCACACCCACAGAGTTAAATCCAGATTGCATGGAACAAGCTACAACTGATCAGATCATGGACACATAGATCAAGCAAACTCGCCAGTAGAATATCCAACTATATCAAGTTGTCAAAGCAGGCCAACTCCTTCACCAGGGACCAAGTTCAGCATAAGTTTCCTCATCTCATGGAGGAACTCAACGCAATGGGGACCACTGCTTCCTAAGGGGGGAGGAATGATCTAGGTGGATATTGGTGGCCACCTACCAATTCTACTTGGACCCCCACCATTTCTTCTTTCAGTTTTTCAGTTTCCTTAATTGTAGCACAGTTTACTATTTTTAGCATTTTTTCGAGTCCTAAACTTTTAGAGCCATTTTGAGGCCCTAAACGACTTTTTTTGGAAATCTAATCTACCACAAGTGATTTTCTATCTAAAATTGTCTTTTCCATTATAGTCCTCGAAGAGATCTTTCCAGCAGGCTATCATGTGTGTCAAACGAAGATAATATGACCATGTCGCAACCCCGGGAAGTTGGTTGTCCAACTCACCCCAATGGGGCCCATAAACTTTTGGTGTTACATCTCCTCGGGTTAGGTTTTTGGTTGTTTAGGGTTTGCTCTTATTGTTCAATAATAAAAGAGGCCCTTGAGCCTCATTGTAAGGCATTTCAGAGGCATGTAGCCACCACATCTCTTCTTAGAGATAAGCTACCATCGCCCTAGCTAGTTTATTTCCATTTCTGTTTGTAAGCATATTTCAGTATTTTACATTAATGAAATGAAATATTATTTCCATTGCATCTTTGTGTTTATGGTTATTTCTGTAATTTGTTGTGTTCCTGTTTAAATCCGGATCACATTTTCATGGTTTCCATATCATTTTCAAATTATCCCCCATGGGCCAATCTAGCCCACCATGCTATCATATTGATGTCCACTTAGTTATGGACAAATATATATATGAACAAGTTTATTAACATCATATTTTAGAGAAAAGCATTCCTTGTGCAAGCATGCATTGGTCACAGGAGTTCTTTACCTGAATTCCTCCATCTTCCCTTCTGCCATTAGAGAAATTTTGAGGTAAAAAATGGGCCTCAAAACAAAAATGTACAAAAAAAATCAACTTTATAAGAGCTAATAGGTTTCAATATGATGATGTCAACCATGGGGGATGATTAACCATTTTTGGATTAAAAAGCTAAAATGATAAAAAAAAAAAAAACTACTTTTTCAGCTTGCAATCACATTTTTTCATATATTTCACATTTTTCATGTAGTATGGTCCATCGAAAATATGCAACATGGGTACTCCTTCGGTGGAAAATTAAATTCCGCACCCAACTAGTGCTCCCGCTCGAAATTTGAGTATAATCATAGGGGGATAAGTTGAAAAAGTAGTTATTTTATTTTTTCCCTCTAAAACTTGATGAGGTATTCTAATCTTATTTTATTATTTACACTATTATTTTATAATAATCCTTAAGAGGCCCATTTTAGACCTCAAAATTTCTCTAATGACCTAGCAGCTCACTCTGACACCTTTGACTATTATTTTGTATCAATGTTGTTTGCACAACCAATTTTCAGTTGTTCATATGTTCTCATTACACTTGCTGCCACCTTCAGGGGTAGTGCTCCTAGGTATTCCAACAATGGCCTTTTTCTTAGCCCCCTTGCCCATTTCGAGCCTTTCTTATTTTTTTCATGTTATTGATTTATGCCTAGGGCCTCCTTGGCTCTCTTTTACAAGAGCCCCATGGTTTTCCTAGCATGCTAAACCAATGTTCCCGAGGTCCCCAAAACATGAAAACGAAAAGAAAAATCCAAAGGAAGGAGGGAAACCATAGAAAAAAAAAATTCATGACAATAGACATAAAAACACACAAGAAAAAATAATAGCATGGTCATGTGCAATCCAATAGAAAAAAGGGAGATTCAATCATAAATCAATTGAGGGAACAACAATAAAATGTTTAACTATATAACAACTCAATTCAAATGATTTTTGGTGTCCCTCAATATTTCAAGAGTAAGGTCCTACTTGATCCCATTCCACGATTTCCTTCAGTCTCTTCTACTACAACTAGCCACAACAATTAACTCGACCACTGCATAGTTTTATTTACAATTAAATGCATTTCATCAACAAAAACAAAATGGATACATAATTTGCATCTAATCATCTATCTCAACCCTTGATGTTAGGTCCCCTATGTTCCTATTTTCTATAGCTGCGTAGGTCTTAGGCACTCTCTAAGATATGCCCTCCACTGTCTACGCTTCTTTTACTGTATGCGATCCCATCTAATTTCTCTGTATCTAGGTACAGTCTTTACACAGATGGTCCTCACCACATTTCCAACATAATACAGGCTTATTCTGGAACCCTTCCTCTTCTTTTTCCTGAGCACATCAGCCTTCACTATTTTTGTTGATCTTATACTAAGTTTCACCTCTACTAGTGGTGGAATTTGTTTTCTCTTTCAGTTGCTACATTGAATTCCCGTGCTTTCTTCCTTTAAGTTTGAAGCTACCCCTTGCCTTCAAATTGGCCTTGAGCTTTGGCCTGTATTTTAATTGTTCATGATAATGCTTTAGTTTCTTGATGGCATCGTCTAATGTCTAAGGTTCCAAGATTTCAATTTTATCCTTGAACAATAGTGGTAGCCCACTCATGAACCTTTGAACCCTTTCCTTCTAATCCTTGAGATATGGCACATATCTCAGAAATTCCAAGAACTTGGTGACATACTCATCATCTGACATTTGTCCCATTTTTAGCTCATAAAACTCTTTTGCTTTATTGTCATAATATCGGTCCGATAAATACTTATCTCTGAAGAGTCCTAATTCTCTCCAAGTCAACTCCTCTTCTCCTATTCCCTTGACATTATTCAAATCTTCCGACCATATTTTTCCTTTCCCTTTCAAATTATAGGTTTTTATCCTTTTCTTCATGTTTTCAAAATAGTTATGGGTTCTAAAGAACTTCTTCATTCTGAGAAACCAAGCTTCTTCATCTTCATATTTCTTCATTTCTCCATCAGATGTGGGTGGTTTTGCCTTCTTAAATTCTTCTCGCATATAGCCCTTTTCTCCCCTTCCCTGATGATGATAATGAGAATGATGATGGTGATTACGTCTTCTAGTGATAGAATTAGAATGTCTACCGATATGATACCAATAAGTTCCAGTTATTTGTTGTGGGGTACCCAATGGTGTATTCCCTCTCATAGTGCCTTCACTTTCTCTTTTGTGCCTCTTTCTAGACTTGCTACCATCTGCCCCAATTATTCTCTCTTATGACTTAAAATGGTTATGGATGTCTTTCTGACTAGCCCCTAGCTCATTCCCTTTTGTCTCTGTAACTAAGAAAGGCTTTGAAGTATAGCTGAATTCACCTCAGCTTATTCCTCCTAAGCCCTTACTATTCTTTCATTATCTGCCTTGCAGCTCCTAATCTTGGTTTGTAGGCTCCTCAAGGTATCCCTATAGTCAGGATAGTTTTCCCCTCCCCTATTCTCAACTAAAGCTTCTTCATGCCCATTCTATGACCTGTCAGAGCTATACTGAACCATCTTGCTTCTCATTCCTTATTTCTTTACTATTCCTTGTTGCTTGTGATGTGTTATCATTCACACACATATATTAGATGCATTATGGCATGAATAAATAAGCATAACCATGACCATGAACTTTCTTTTACAGAGTTGCCATAGTAGCTAGCTAGAACAAACCAGTCATGTTAGAACATCAATGTTAATCAACATAAAACCACACACATTATCCCATCTACATGCACAGTCACAAATAGATCAATAGACACAATGGTCAACTCATTAATAAAATATTATCAATCATTGGTACCATGCTTCATATTCAAATCACAATGTTGTTGCACCAACCACACATGTAGTTACTTAATTACAAACCATATTTTAACACCTAAACATTATTTTAGATATTTTTCTCAAAAAAAATGTTACGAAGCCCCCTTGCGCGAAATTTGTTGTTAAATTGATCATGACAAATCCCATCCAATCCAAGTATTGAACTTGGATGCTCTAATACCATGTGTAACAATGCCCTCCTAACCCCAAAACCCCACTAGAGTTAAAAGGAGGTAGTCTCTATGAAAATCAAACTCCCAAGGTAGAGTTATGGGAATGGGACCTAAAAAAAATTACTCTTTACAGTTTCCTTAAAACTTCCAATAGACGTCGTTGTTGCATCTGCCTCATCGAGACAATTCCAATGATATAAATTTTTCCTCAATCTGACTTACAGATTGATATTTGTGGCCTCTCAAAGATCCGCCCTCTTTAACCTTTCCATATCACCTTAACCTCCACATGGAAGCCGCCCAGTGCCCCACGTGGTAGGTGATGCACCAGTGCTTCCACCAAGTATAGATCCACATGGTAGGTGGGCTCTACCAATGTCAGTCAGTGGTCAGCCCTATTACTAGATCACAAAGAAAAAAATGACCATTTTCAACCTCCAACCCCTGACCTAGGGGTCAGCTAGACTTCACGCGAGGTCTAGAAAACCTTCAAGTTAGGGCCAACCTGACCCTGACCTATTTGAACTTCCTAATTATTGATATCCCAACCTCAATGCACCTCCAATAGTGTAGTTGTCATTTCATAGGTCAAGGAGGATACCCATCAATGTATGACCCTTCTGACCGACTTCCTGATCTCCATAATATGGGTACCAAACTTTTACATTCAATTGATTTCTATTGTGTTTTAATATAATTCAAGGGACTTGGGATTTTCACAATTTCTCAAGGATTTTCTCAAGCTATTCAGGTTTGGTTTTCAATGCTTGATGACCAATGAATTACAAGGAAAAATTCACACATACAATTGGCTAATGAGCACTCAAAAGAATAGCGCCAACCAAAACACGGTCAAGTGCAATTCTTTTCCAAGAACATAAAGAGTTGTAACAACTCATAAATAAAATAGGAAATAGTCTTCCTTGGGCTAAATCAACCCACTCAGTTGAGTAAGCAGGTGAACCAGTTCAACAACTCATGCATACATATTCAACGACTCATTGACGCCGGAAATCAATTGTTTTAGAACTTATCAACAATCGGTCCCGCGTTTAACTTTTCCCTTTATGTTCAGGCCTTTCGCTGCGCCGCTCTGATCTCCTTTATATAAGCCTGACAACTGATATTTCACTTTTTAATAGAACCGCTTGGTGGTACACCGTAGATCATAACACAATTGATCTGACGGTCCACAACATATCGCAATCGCAAATCGCAAGGGCAAGTGCTTAGGGCCCGATACTTCCACATGAAATGTTGCGATGCGAATTAATCAACGATCGCATCGCCCATCGCATATCACACTTCCCTAATGCTCGAGGCCCATTCAATTATAAATGAAATATTTGTGATGCGATGGATCGGAAATCACACATCGCATGGTCTTAAGGCCTGAGGTCTATTCACTTGCCGATGGAATATTGCAATGTGATAAATCGGCGATCACACATCGCATTTCGTTAAGGTCTAAGGTCCATCCCCTTGCAAATGAATATTGTGATGTGATGCAAGATAATCCAACAGTTAGTGTGATATCACACCGTTGTTTGGACTTAGATCGACGGCTGGGATTAATGTGGGCTTCAACCACTGTTATTAACACTAAGGACTGCAATTATCCTTTGAACGCTGAATTTATAACTTAAAGCATGAAACAGAGAAAAATGCTTGATTTGTTCCGAATGTAAATAAACAGAGGAAAAATGAGAGTTTTCAATGGAATCAACACATAACTGCACACGGCATCAATTATTCAATACGATAATGGTTACAGAGTCTCGGCCCTCTGGCTCGATTACAACAAATAAAAGACCCTTGTTTCAATCTGGGAATCCTCTCTATCACTCCACTCTCACTTCGCTCAATCCTGTATTATCTCTGCTCTCCTCTTTCCATGAAAATTTTTCATTTTTATGAGTCAGATCCTATTCTAACTCTGTTAACAGCTCAATCTCTACTTTTTATCATTCTAACAACTCAATCTCTATTGTCAATATCCATTACACACGTATGTTAACAACTTATCCCTTAATCTAAAATAAGCCAATTTCCTAACTATTACAATAATGAAATATAGATCATTTTCTTTAGAGATCCAACCCTCTCGGTTAAAACTAACTTTTAGCCACTCAAGTCAGTGAAATTCAACTCATTTAGCCACAACATGTGAACAAACCTTCACATTGCTAGCTAAGTCCAAATTCTCCTGCATCAGACTCCTGAGGAAGAAAAGAATCATCCCTCAGAATTTCAGGGCTCACTGCATACTTCTGCAACTCCGATGTTGTTAACCAGCTAGCATCCTCCATTGGCTGTCCTTTCCATTTGACTAGATATTGAAAATAAACCTGTCCTCTGGTTCTTTTGGATACTCTTTTCTCCAAAACAACGTCCACCTCTTTCTTAACTATCTTTGGTATTTGTTCTTCCCAATTCAAAGTTTGAACTTCATCTTCTGTAGTTTCCTCCTATAGCTCTGTATCTGTCCCTTTGTATGGATACAAATCTACAACATTGAAGATAGGTGATATTCCAATCCCTTCTGGCAATTCAATTTCATAAGCATTAGTTGAAAAATTTCTTACAATTCTACATGGTCCTATCTTTTTCATCTTTAGTTTATTGTAAGTCTTAGCAGGAAATCTTTCTTTTCTCAAATACACCATCACTAAATCTCCCACTTGGAATTCTTTCTCTCTTCTTTTCATATCTACTCTCTGTTTGTATTTTCCACTGCTTTCCTGCAATCTGCCTTTGACATCTTCTTGTAGTCTCTGCATCTGCTCTACAAACTCTTCAGCTTTTGCACTTCTTGTCTCCTGTTTACCCAAATTTCTGAGCTCATACACACCTCTTGGATTCATTCCAAAAACAATCTAAAATGGACTCATTCCAGTACTTCGGTTTGGAGTGTCATTATAAGCAAACTCAGCCTGAGCTAGTGCTAAATCCCACTGCTTAGGATTTTGATACACTAAACTTCTCAATATGTTCCCCAAGCTTTTGTTTACTACTTCGGTCTGTCCATCTGTTTGAGGATGGTATGCTAAACTGAAACTGAGGTTAGCTCCTAGTTTCTTCCAAATAGTTCTCCAGAAATGCCCTACAAACTTTGTATCTCTATCAGACACAATACTTATAGGCAATCCATGTAATCTTACAATTTCTGAAAAAAAATAAATTAGTTATATGTGTTGCATCACTAGTCTTCTTACAAGCAATGAAATGTGCCATATTGGAAAATCTATCTACCACAACATAAATGGAATGATTCCCTCTTTGGGTTTTAGGTAATCCCAAAACAAAATCCATGCTAATTACATCCCATGTTCCGTATGGTATTGGAAATGGCTAGTACAATCCCGCATTTTGGCTTCTCCCTTTAGCATGCTGACATATCCTCCACTTCTCAACAAATATCTTAACATTAGTTTGCATTTTTGGCCAATAATAAAAATCATTCACCTGAGAAAAGGTTTTGTCTTGTCCAAAGTGACCAAATTATCCTCCACTTTGTTTCTCCTTTATTATGTTTTCCCTCATAGAACATTTGGAAATACACAACTTGCTGCCTTTAAATAATAAACCTCCTTGGATAAGATAATCTAACCACTGACTTCTATTATGAACTATTGGATTTTGTACTGCTGTATAAATATCTTTGAAATTTGCATCATCTTTGTACATTTCAACCATTTCTTCAAATCCTACAACACCAACTTTTAATTCTTGCACAATGAAATTTACCCTGCTTAAAGCATCAATGACTTTGTTCAACTTACCACTTGTGTGCTTTATCACAAAAGTAAAGCTCTACAAAAATTCTACCCACTTGGCATGTTTCTGGTTCAATTTCAGCTGGTTGTTTATGAACTGTAATGCATGATTGTCAGAATACAATATAAACTCCTTTGGCAACAAATAATGTCTCCATTTTTTTAAGGCTTGTACAATAGCATAAAATTATTTATCGTAAGAAGAATACTTCTTCTTCGCTTCATTTAATTTCTCACTAAATTACGCTATTGGTCTCTGTTCCTAACTCAAAACTGCTCCAATTGCAACTCCACTAGCAACTGTTTCAACTTGAAATACTTTTCAAAATTAGGTAAAGCTAAAATCAGTTTCTCTGTGATTTTCCTCTTCAGCAACTTAAAATTCCTGTCTACTGCTTCTATCCACTCAAATATATTCCTGGGAATAGGCTAGTCCCAAATTGCTTGGACTTTCTCTAGATCCATTTTCAACCCTTCTTTAGAAACTACAACTCCAAAGTAAATTAATTCTTCTTTCATGAAACTACATTTCTTCAGATTTATCAGTAGTTTCTCTTTCTACAGAGTTCTTAAAACCAATTTAAGATGCTCTAGATGTTCTTCTTTACTTTTACTATAAACTAGAATATCATCAAGATAAACAATAACAAACTTGCTTGCATATTCCTTCAAGACTTCATTCATCAATATCATGAACGTGCTAGGTTCATTAGTGAGTCCAAAAGGCATCACTAACCACTCATACAACCCACTGTTTGTTTTAAATGCAATCTTCCATTCATCTCCTTCTCTGATTCTTATTTCATGATATTCACTCTTCAGATCTATTTTAGTAAAATACTTTGACCCACTCAGAAAATCCATCAAATCATCCATGCGTGGCAAAGGAAATATATACCTGATAGTGATCTTGTTTATGGCTCTGAAATTTGTACACATACGTCATTCACCTCCTTTGTTTGGATTGAGTACTGTTGGTACAGCACATGGGCTAAGACTCTCTCTGATTAGTCCATTATCCATCAGTTCTTGTACTTTTCTTCCAACTTCTGCATTCTCTTGAGGAGTTAATCTGTATGCTGCTTTGTTTGGAAAACTTGCTCCTGGTATTAGATCAATATGATGACTAATACTCTTGATTGGTGGCAATGCATTTGGAAACTCATCCACAATAATATCAGCAAAATCATTTAACATAGTTTTGATTTCTTCAGGTAAATCATCTAAGTTTGTGGAAGTTAAAATTACCTTAGGTCTCCCTATGATAGCAAAATGCATTTCTTCACCTTTTCCAACCTCTTACAACAACTCCTTTCCACTCATCAGCATAACACTATTTCCAGGTGTTCCTTTGTCAGTGTCATCCTTCAATGGCAGCAGTGTATGTTTATTTCCATCCTTCTCCAGAGTATAAGTGTTTTTCCTCCCATCATGAATAGCTTTCCGATCAAACTGCCACGGTCTTCCCAGCAATACATGGCATACATCCATTGGCATTACATCACATAATATCACATCCTTATATGTACCAATCTATATCTCTACCTTGCATTGTTCTGTCACAATAATCTGATGTCCTTTCTGCAACCATGACACTTTGTAAGGAGTAGGGTGTATTGTCTTCGCTAATCCTAGCTTGTCCACCATCTCTGTAGAAACAAGGTTATTAGTGCTTCCACTGTCAATTATCACTTTACAACATTCACCTTTGGATTTACATGTAGTTCTGAATATATTCTTCCTCTGCGCTGGTTCTTCAATCTCTTTCTATGCTTTAAGCAATGCCCTTCTCAACAACAGGGATTCTCCTACTTCAGGGGATTCTTCTTTTCCTATGATTCGAGGTGTTTCTTTCTTTGCCTCAGCCAATTTCACATTCCTCTGACTTTCTGTTTTATTATGAGGAAAGTCCCACGATCCATGTCCCCATTCTCCACATGTGTAACACCAAAAATCTCTTCCTCGACCTCTTCCTCTAGGTGCAAATCTTCCTCTATTAAAATCTCCCCTCTGTGGTGGTCTACTACTTGAACTGCCTGCTTCATGCTGATGTTGTTGTCCCCTTGGTCTGGTAGTTCCTCTACCTCTTACTGAGCTTCTTCCTCTATTCCTTTGATTTTGTTTTCTCAACATCTTCTCTTCTGCCTTCAAACCAGCTTGATAGGCATCCTCAATGGTCTTCAGACTTAGCAAGTTGATCTCGTCTTGTATGTCATATCTTAAGCCATTGATATATCTGGCTACCTTCTCCATGTCATCCTCTGCATGTCCTGCTCTAATACTCAATCTATAAAACTCTTCTGTGTATTCTTTAACAGACATTCCTTTTTGCCTTAAATTTTGTAACTGTTTAAAAATATTTAACTGATAATCTTTTGGCATAAATTTAGCTTTCATTTTACTCCCCATTTTTTCCCATTGCTTGATCTTGGGCTTTCCTTTTCTTGTTCTGGATGTTTGTAGTTCATCCCACCAAATAGCTGCATGACCCTTCAATATGGTAACTTTCACCTTCTTTTTATCGTCAGTTTCCTCTTCATAGTCAAAATATTTTTCTAATGAGTTGATCCAAACCATTAGCTCTTCTGCATTGAGACTCCCTTCATATGTAGGAATTTCCACCTTTGGTTTTCCTCCTACTTTTGCCAACATCTTAATAACTCTGGTAGTTTCATTTTCCTCCTCTTCTTCTTCCTTAGAAGATTCATCTTTAGCACTATCAACTCCTTCATCAGGTGTTCTTCTCTGAGAAGTCTCAATTGTTTCCATCCTCATACGTAGACTCCAAATCTCTTCCAAGTGTTTTATCAATGAGACCACCACCAGTGCTTTAGGCCTTCCAAGGAAACTCCTGGTGATTCTTCAGTCTCACAAATTCCTAAGTGATTCTCTCCCAATGTATTAGGTTCTTCAATCTCAATATTCTATTGGTTCCCTCAACCTTCACGTGAGATTCAACTCTCTATATTTTCTTCCCAGCGAGCCCATCCTCGAGGATTTCTCGGCTGGTATTTTTTTCCTCCAAAGTGCTCCTCACAAAGCTCTTTCTTCCACCTCACACCCATAGCCAATAGTAGAATCATCCCATGTTCTCCCAGAGCATTTTCATATTTGATCCCATTTCCATCTCCCTCATTTGTGTAACTTAACCGACATAACCAGTCCACCTTTTGCCATACTCCATGCAACCCACTCCTCTTGAAAAGTGTGGCCATGAAAATTCCATTAAGTTTTTCCTATTTTATTGATGTTAATGGCTAAGGAATCTTGGGCTAGACCTTATCTCTACAGTTAACTTTTAATTCCAGACAGCTAATTTAATTTCCTCAGCCAACCATGGATGATGTACTTAATTTTTTCCCATTTACTCAAATGATCTCTCACCTCAAGAAACTAGAAGTTTGTGTCCCTTCTCAACCCCATTTTTATGAAATATGTACATATAATATTTAAATGTAGTTCACAATTGGATAATGACCAAGGTTGTTACAACCCCCCCCCCCCCCCTTGGGGGAACACTATCCTCAGTGTTCAATGACACATGTACAAAACTAACATAGTTTATATGTAGCTTTATACACATAGCTATGTTACCATTACAGCTCACATTCTTAATTTCTTTTCTAATAAGGAGTTGTTGAGAACACTTGATAAATCGGTTTGTTAATGGCCGATTTGTAGCCACTATGGTGTAACAACAAGGAGATATTGAGAACACATGGTAAATGGGATTTGTTAAAGACATGTGTGTGAACGACTGAGAAACCATTCAAAGCACAAGACGAGGTATAAATTTAAAATTGTGTAAAATATTTATGATGAATCTCATGAGAGATGGTATTCCATGTTAGAGGGAAGCATGGGAATCGCTTGCTCCAGGTGAGCAAAGTTGGCTGAAAAGAGGACTGTAGGGTGCCCAACAAAAGTACCAAGAAATCTACAATGAGCCATTGAAAGATGATTGAGTTAATGGGTATATATATATATATATATATATATATATATATATATATATATATATATATATATATATATATATGCCCATTAAATCTATCATCTTTCAGTGGCTAATTGCAGCTTTCTTGGTACATTTTTTGGGCACCCTACAGTCCTCTTTCCAGGCAGCTTTGCTCACCTGGACCTAGCAATTCCCATGCTTCCCTCTAACATGGCATACCATCTCTCATGAGATTCATCATAAATATTTTACATAGTTTTAAATTTATACCTCTTGTCTTGTGCTTTGAATGGTTTCTCAGTCATTCACACACATGTCTTTAGCAAATCCCATTTACCATGTTTTCTCAATAGCTCCTCATTGTTACACCACAGTGGCTACAAATCGGCCATTAACAAACCCATTTATTAGGTGTTCTCAATAACTCCTTGTTGCTACACCATAGTCGCTACAAATCAGCCATTAATAAGCCCATTTGTCAAGTATTTTCAATATATCCTTGTTGTTACACCATAGTGGCTACAAATCAACCATTAACAAGTCCACTTATCAACTATTCTCAATAGCTCCTTTTTTTTACACCACAGTGGCTACAAATCAACCATTAACAAGCCCATTTATCAGGTGTTCTCAATAGCTCCTTGTCATTACACCATAGTGGCTACAAATCAGTCATTAACAAGCCCATTCATCATGTATTCTCAATGTCTCCTTATTGTTACACCACAGTGGCTACAAATAAACCATTAACAAGCCCACTTATCGAGTGTTCTCAATAGATCCTTGCTACTACATCACAATGGCTAAAAATAATCCATTAACATCCCCACTTATTAGGTGTTCTCAATAGTTCCTTCTTGTTACACCACAGTGGCTAAGTTAGTGCAAAGGTATAAGAAAAGAATAGAGAGTCTCAGTTCAACCTTGGAGAGCGAGACACTTAATAGTTAATGATTAGGAGGTTTTATCAGTTGTGTTACTCCTAAGGAATGGGAGTGCACCCTCTAGTATATGTGTTATCTTCGACTCATGTTCTCATCCAAAATCCCATGGAACTACCCTCACGTCTTATCGATGAGCACTACACAATCATGCTATTTGTAATATATTTTGAGCACCTTGAATTCATCAAAAACCCAAATAGTTTCAAACACCCATATCCTTGTGTAGTGAGTCCTTGCGAAATATCAAGTTTTCAAACTGCTTCATGAAGAGTCTTATTCTTGTTGTCCATACATTCCCTTTGACATAAATGACATATTAATTTCATTAATGACAAAATTATCTACAACAATATCCCCCTTTTTCATTGATGGTAACACCCATAGACATTGATGGTCATTGGATGTCGAAGCAAATCAAGGGATCCAAATGAAGTGTTGCAATCTTTTCCTACTACAAATATAAGTAAAATAACTACAACCTGTAATATTTCCTAGTAACATCCCCGGATGCGGGTGTCATCGAGCCTGTCCATGGGAGGCCACATGCCTGGCATGGGCTGACACGTGATGAGCATGAGCCTTTATTGCCTCAAGCCGCCGATCCTTCAAGACATGAGAGGCATAAGGGCGATCTTAATGGAGCTGCGGGAGGTGATGGCAATCCTGTAAGACGCATTTAATGAAGGTCATTTCAGAGGGAATGTTTAGGAGCTTAAATATGCTGAATCGGTGGGTAAGAGAGCTCAGAGCGACAAGAAGAATTCTTAGAATTCTGAGTGCCAATACCACAATCTGGTTATTGAAAGATTGGGTGAGGTCCGCGCCATTCTTGTGTTTTCTGGGCTCTGTCTTCGGTCAGTTAAATTCGATTCATACCCATTTTGGATGCAGCAAGCTACGGGAAGGGACCATAGCCACTGTCGTCCCTCCACTACTCTGGTTCAAGAAAAGGAATTGGAGGATACCATGGTGCGGCCGCGTGAGAGGATGCCTAGCAGAAGAGGCCCAGGACGTGGAGAATCCTCTCGTCCTCCTGCAGCTGACGTTCATCATCATTGCTGCTGTTGCTACTGTTATCGAAGGGCGAGAGTCACCCCACTCTCAGCTGGTCAATTTCTGGAAGTGGGCAGCTCTATTGAGGGTGAGACCATACTCCCAGCATTTGGCTCAGTCACCTTTACGCTGGGTAGCTCCAGAGACAATGCAGGTGTTAATGCCCACATCTCTGTGCTTTTTACCAAAATCCCTGAGGAAAATGAAGAAAGTTCGTCATTGGTTCCTGCGGAGGATAGTTCAGGAAGCGAGAGGGGAAAGCGCCCAATGGGGGAGCCCTCCAATGCAGCGAGCAATTCAGGAAGAGAGTTGCCTCAACCCCCCTCCCAACTTCAAGAATCCAAGCTGCCAGCTCCCACGCAGAATCCCATGGATATGTGGGAAGGGGTTCCAGAGGGACAAGGTTGGAGCAGATTCGTGGAAGAAGAACCAGAGGAGTAGTTCCCAGCGGCACTCCTTCGTTTTTGCTTCCTTCTCTCAGGCTGGGGTCAGGGTGCTGGCTAATTTCAAGTTTTCGTTCTGCATCATAGTCTATTTCCTTTATGTCCTTAAGTCTGGCTCGCGGCTTCCACAGTTGCACTGGGTCCGGAGTCTAATGTCTGGTCTAAGCTTTATGTCTTTGCCTGTTTCTTGTCGGTTCTCGGTAATGTTATCGGTCTCTATAGTTTGTTTGGGCTATGCGTCTTTTTGGAATGCCCCTGCGTGGGCTGTTTTGAAGTCATTCTGGAAAATCTCAGAGTCATGTTTTTCAAGCTATCTGGAACTAGTGCCCTGCGAGGCAAAAAATATAAGTTTGATATCGCCACCCAAGGAGCCACAGTTGGCCCTGGGCAGCTAGTCTGTTTGATGTAAAAGTTTACCTGTACATATTAATACAAAGTAGTTAGTATTGCCGAGAAAAAAAAAATATTTCCTAGTAACATCAATATTTACAATCTCTCTCCCTTTGACATTAATGGAAAATGGTCATGGATATCTATAGAAATTTTTCATGTAAATGAACCTACATGAGTACTTATTCCTGGATGATCATGTGGACTTGTCACGAACCATTCTCTTTTTTTGATAATTTACAGTCTCCCCATGAGACCATGCTTTTGCTATATGCTCTCCCTAAAACTATGCTTATGTTGCTTGTCTGTGATTTTTCTTGTTCTCCCCCTAAGATAATTCTTCCATTGTTGCTATATTCCCCTTGAGATCATACCATTTTCTTCATCCATAGGAATTTTTTATATATTCATTCTACATCTAAGGTATCACCATCAAAACATAGTCCATAGAATTCCTTTATAATTTCTTCTTCAAATTTAAGGAATTAGACTTAATCGAGGTCCTCCTTGATGATCCATATCTTGGGGGGATGCCCACAAGATCTAAAAAAATGAAATGGATCTTGGGGGGGAGGCCCCCGTGATCTAAAAAAATGAAATGCTAGAAGGAAAGAGGAGAACAGACAATTAAAAAAAAACCACCAAGAAATGTTTTATTAAAATAGAGAATCATTGTTTTAGCTACATTGTGGTGGACAATCTGTCCTTTTACAAAATGTGACTTCTTACTTATAGTCTTTTTTGGTTACAATACCACATGTAAACTCCATGGGTAGATGTCGCTTACAATACCATGGGTGGATGAATACCATGGGTCTACTAGGGTCATATAAATATAGTGATCGAGGTATGATTATCTTACCTTAGTTGTTTTTATCCTACCAAAAATAAAAATTTAAAAATTTAAAATTTAAAAAAAAAAAATAATATATATATATATATATATATATATAGTGAATAAAAGGGACAAAGAAAATAAAAATAAAAATACCCAAAAGGGTGCGCTAGTTAAAATGTCGCTTTATTTTTTATTACGCTTAATTTTGATTAATTATTAAAAATATTTTATTAAAGTTCCAAATAAAGGGAGATGTGATGTTTTGTCGCCTTTCAATAAAACGTTGATGTAATTGAACAGATGAGATTGTCCCCACCTGGATCAACAATGGAGGACGATGTTCAGGTCCCCCCACACTTTGGAAGGTTAAAGGGGGGAGTCCAAAATTCTGATTTGTGGAAACCATTGAAAACCCACGTGGCGGCTCCACGGTGAGTTCGGGGCCCCCTCCACTAATACCACTTATCACCCATACACCCCCCCTTCCCCGAAAACTGCCTTCCCACTCCTGCCTTGTTCCTGTTCCGCTCCTGATCTGTTTAGCCCATGCCACATGCTATCCCCTCAAATGCCCACGTCATGTTATTGTTTCCCATTGAATCTTCCCACTAATAGTCATATGAACGTTGGTCATTAATAACTCCCACCAATGTTTAACTCTTTTAATAAATGCCCCAAAAATGGTAATGTTTTCGTTAATCACCCCCCTCTCACTTTAAAAAACCCCTACATCACCCTGCATTAGTCCCTTTTTCCATTTCATTTTATCTGTGAAGGTTTTGACCTGAAGGTTTTCAAGTGCACCAGTGCCCTCTGCAGCAGCATTCTCCTTTCTATCATCAACAAAATATAGATTGTTAACACCATTCACATAGCCTCCATTATAGTCAAATATGTCTTCTCATAAAGGAAAGGCAAAAATGGTTGTTGAAAGTCCTATATTACCTCTTGTTTATAACTTAGATGAGCTTCATATGGCAGACACTCAATACAAAATAACGGAAATCCAATGTGATTTCAACTTGCATGAGCTGCATAACTGGGACAATAAAAAAATCTTAGATAACAGTGATGACTTGAGTATCTAGGAGTCATTCTTACCTCAATTCATTTTTCCCCAAACTCATGTCTTCCAAGAATTTGTTACATGGTGTCATCTCAGGTATCTCCCTAGCCAGAAGGTTGTAATTGCCCAAAATAATGAAACCTTATTTGAAATTACACTGGAAGCTATCTGCCAAGCTCTTCAAATTAATCCTCAAGCTCCCTTACATCCATTTTCCACTAATTCACTCATGGAAATATGCCAAAAGCTTACTTTCTCTCAACGAGCACATATTTTTAAATCTTTTCTACCTAAATATTTTGAGTTACCAAGAAATAATCCACCATATTCTGCTTCTATTTTCCCTGAAATGTCAACGCAATTTATTTCTATGGTTACTTTCCTATTACTTTATCTCACAAATCAATGGGTAGATGAAGTAGTGTTAGGATTTTTGTCAGTGTTCTCAATTGGTCAGAAGCCATCAGCCATTTTCATCTATAGTCAATATCTATCAAATGTTATTCATGATCAGTTTTTGAAGTTTGTTGTTGAAGATGCATTCAAACACCAATTATTCCTTGTATATTTGATGTTGTTCTATCAAGAAGACAGGTTCAAATTTTAGTTGCAGAAGGTGGATGTACAGTGAAGACCATTATCAATAATTCACTAGACTTCCTTACTGAGAAAGAATTCATAGGAATATTCATTTAACAATTTTGTAGATCAGTTTTTGCATGTACCCTTATGTCTTCTTAGTAGCAATGTTATACCAAGTATTTCACCAGAAATCAAAAAAGTTTTACATCTTATAGAACAATACAAGGTTGGATATTGGCATCTTTACCATAATTATACAAAAATTTGAATCTATGGATGTGAACTCTCTCCCTACAGGTTGCCATTTTTTGTACAAGTAATAATCTTTGTCATGGAATATATCAGGAAAATGTTGAATATGGATGACCTGCATTTTGTGTCAAGAAAGCAGAAGGCTCAGTTTAAACTAAAGGCACACATTGGTCCTTACATCGTCAACACCAGAGCAGCAACAAAGGAGGTAGATGATTTACTGAATCAAATGAAATTCAAGCTGATTTTTACATGGTCTTATGATCCATTAGGGATAATTTCAAAGTTAAGAGTTGAACAGAAGACCATGCCTTATGTACATACACCTAGGCCAAAAATTGAGCAATATGTTAATCAAGAGGAGTGGACAGATAATACACTACAAGAGGTTGAAGAGAAAATTTTCAGTCATAACTCTCTACAAACTCCTATTTTAAAGGACAAAGAAGCTAAGAGATCAAAGGAGAGTATGTATCCTACAGATTCAAGGTCTCAAGCTACAGGCCTCTCTCAACAACATGCATTCATATATAAAGATATAGCGAATTTCATCCTTGGCCAAAGACACCATAACCAAAGCTCTTGAAGATTTGGTGATTAAACTAGAATACGATCCTAGTGACATAAAAGTATCTGAGGAGATGATTAAAAACAACAATGTTGATATTCAAGCTCTAAGAAAGTAGCTCAAGCTTCCAACCATAGAGCACCCAAATAATAAAGAAATCACTCAGCTGAAAGTAGAGAAAGAAAATTTGTTCAAGTTGATAGTTGAACAGAACATTCAAATTCAGAAACTGGAGACAGACATGGAGGCACTTTTGAAATAAAAAGAATTGTTGGTAGCTATAGGTACACCAGCACAACAGACAGTACAACAAACAACAACAAGACCTCAATAGAAAGGGCAGAAACATCCACTGTAGATTCTTCTGAAAATTTAGTGAAAGCTTTGGGAAATTTATCATTAACCAACCAAGAAAATGAAATATTGTTAGCATTATTGAAAAGAATGGAGGAAAATAAGATCAAAGCTAACAATGTATATTTAGCAAAAGTGCATAAAAATTTCAAGCTTACTTAATAGCTTGGACAGTATGAAAATTAGTCATTAACAGAAAAAATGTTGGCAGAGGCCGAGCAAAGCATATGGCATAATGTTAATGTAAATATCACATAGTTGTAGTCATCATTCCAAATTATATTTGAGCATGAGGAACTAGTATAGAATATCAAAGCAGCAGTTGAACAAACAAAGGTTGAAATTGAACACAGGCCCACAAAAGCACACAAAATTATCAAGATGCTGAACTCCAAGACTAAGGATGAGCTCGAAGAACTTCAAATTCAAGACAGAACAGGCATAGTCATGGAAGTGAAAAGAGTTCTAACAAAGAAGAACCTGATGATACAGCTTGAAAACAAGTGCAAAGAGTTAGAACTATAAGTAAATATATTTTACAGAAAATTTAATTTGTTGCAGGAGAAAGGGCTTCCACCTTTGAGAGCTTCTAATGGAAAATTGATTCCATTAGAGAACTACCAGGACCAGTTGTGTAATATAGTTGCAGATACATCCAAATTTGCCAAAGTGAGAGGAATAATAAATGGAGAAGCTTTCATGGAAGGCCTACAATATGACCTCTTCATTCAGCATGAAATCCATCATCTGTTTCTCAATAAACCAACTTTTCAAACATACACAGAAGTGGATGAAAGATTTCGAAATATGGTAAATTTCTCTATTCCTAGTGAAGAGAGATGGGATAAATTGTTGGATCTCATTGAGTAAAATCAAACAGAAATCCTATAGATTAGGAGCAATCAAACAGAAGAAGCAGAAATATAGCTACAATCATCAACAACACTCCTCAAAGTGTGAACAAAACATCCAAATTAGTCCAGGATTGTTATCATTTAGTTCTATTTTTGAAATATCTACATCTTCTGGTAGATATTATTTTGTAATTAATTTTATTTGAAGTCTGAATTAGTTCAAGACAAACTCTATAAGTATTTTGTAAAAGAATTAGAAAGGGTTGATTGTGGAGAAAATAAGATCTTTATTCAATTGTAAACTGTGGAATTTTCATTTGAAGTAATCAAATCAGAAATACAAAGGCAATATTATTTCAGGATTCTTGTGTCAGATAAATGGTGATGTTTCTCTCTTTGTAAAATGTTTCTTCTTTCAAGTTATCACATGAATGTTTCTTTCTTGATTGTTACAAGAAGATTACAAGCTGAATTTACTTACAGTACTCTGCTCCGACTTGTTTAAACAATATGAATGTTTTCCTTCTGAAAATTAAATATAAAATTCATTTGTGTATGCTTTATATTTAATTGATCATCACCTTATATTCATCTTATCCATACCACACATAATTCATGAGATCCAAGAGTTTTCCCACCTCGCCTTGTTTCAACTACTCTATTTATTTGTGATTATTAATGAAAAATGTTATGACTCCATGCCCAATGGACTTTTCTTTCACTCTGCAACCACAACTATAAAAACCTATCTTTGACCTTTATACCTAGCCTAAGATCTAAAAAGAAAATAAAAATCATACAAAGAGAGCCCTCTCTAAAGTTGGAAGGGCTAGATCCTAGTTTTAAAAGTGGTTTGTGGTTACCTCTGTAGTTTCCTCTTCAGCATAGGAAAATTACGGAGTTCTAATAGGGTGGATGCCACTTACAATACCATGGGTGGATGAATTCCATGGGTGGACAAATACCATGGGTGGATGAATACCATGGGTATATGCCACTTTCCATTTGGATCATCCCTCCCTCCTTAAGAAGCAATGGTCCCCATTGCATGAAGATCCCTCCTGAGAAGCATGTGTTGAATATGAAGAGCCACTAAAGAGAATGGTTTTGTGTGGTTAACCCATAACCATGATGAAAGAAGATCTGAGGATAGAGATACCATGTAATGCTTGTGACCAACTGTGATACTGACAATGTGCGGCCTAGCAAATGGACTTTGATGAAGTGTGGGTTTGTGGATGACCCATAACCATGAAAAATGAATATCTGAGGATAGAAAAACCTTGTAATGTGTGTGACCAACTTCGATACTAACAGTGTGTGGCCTAGAAAATCGGCTTCGATGACAAGGATTTTGTACGGTTGACCCATAAACATGATATTGATTGTTGATGAAGTAGCAGGTGCCTACATAGCCTGGGGTGGGAGGGCATGTCTCAAAATAACCCAAGCTAGATGTTGTTATGTTTAAACTGATGAATGTGAAGCAGATGCCTACTAAAGCGGGGTGGGAGGGTGTGTCTGCAAAGGGAACCCTCTCCTAATGCTGTTCCAGATATGAAAACTAATTTAAAATGGGCATAACTCGGTCAATACAACTCATAATTTTTATTATAACATGTTTTTGGAAATAGAATGACCATTATGCATCTTCCAATATGATTGAAATCCATATCTGGACAATCCAGAAACTTAGATTCATGTTGTAATTGTCCCTTTGTCATAAAAGTTCTGAAAAAAAATAGCTAATTTTAAATCAACAATATCTCCCTCATCCGAACTTCGATTTGAAGAATTTTTTTTTTAATTGGGTGATTTTTAAAGACGAGATCATATATGCAATAATGTTTCTAAAATTCTGCACAAAAACTGCAAAAAATGATAGGAGAGTCATCGTCTACAAATTGTCATCAGAAAATTTCTGCAACACAACTGAATTTAAATCAGTGATATCTCCCTCATCCAGAATTCGATTTGTTAGAAAATTATATATTACAGAGAAATGGAACACATAAAATATTGCAGAAATATAAACGCAGAAAATGCATAAAACAAGAGAGACACAGATATACGTGGTTCACCCAGTTTGGGCTACGTCCACAAAGAAATAGTCAGTCCTTCTTTTATTATATTATCCAGCAAACTGAAGAGATACAACCTACAGCAGATTCGTTGTAACACCCTCTTCGCTCTCAATCTCCTCTCTCTTCCTCACTCAGAATACAGATATACCTAGACGCAATACAATTCCCTCATATATAGTGAGGGGTTTCCTTCTAGGGCAAAAAACCCTAAATTAAACATAACTTCTACCTTCAGATCATCTGCCTAACGAACGACCTAGACTAACTAGAAATTACTAGATTTTTACAAGGCAATTTTACATCTATTTTTAGCTTCGGGGGTGCTGCCCCCGAACCCCCACCAAGGGACCGCTGGCCCCCAGACCCCCCCAGGGGGGACAAGTCCCCCCCGTACCGCCCCGCGTGGAGGGGTTTATAATCTTCCTGGGGTATACATCCGACTGAAACCTTTGAATACAGAAGATAATCAGGCTCCACACCCAACACAATTCGGCCGATTTTATTTTTTTGAATTTGGGTAATTTTTTGCAAGGAATCCAGCTATGTTATTTTTTTTTGGTACATTTTTCACCAAAAATTTCATATCTGATCTGCAAACTTGCCACCCAAAAAATTCCTGCAAAAAAATGAGAAAAAAAATGTCTTCCCGCTTTGCCCAAGAAAGTGCTTTGTGGAGATCGTAGCACATGCATGAAGTTTGTTAAAGATTTCTAAAAAGATTTGAAACTGAAATATGTGTCAAACACTCATTCCCATGGAGTTGTAACCTGAATCTGACACCACTCTTCTAGATCTTGGGGGAGGCCCCCAAGATCTAAAAAATTGAAATGGATATTTGGGGGCAGGCTCCCAAGATCTGAAAATTTGAAATAATAGAAGGAAAGAGGATAATACACAATAAATAAAATCACCAAGAAACTTTTTATTAAAATATAGAATAATTGTAAAAGCTACATTGTGGTGGATAGTTTGTCCTTTTACAAAATGTAATTTCCTACTTATGGTCTTTTTTAGTTACAATACCATGGGTAAATTTCATGGGTGGGTAAATGAATACCATGGGTAGATTCCATGGGTGGATGAATACCATGGGTGGATAAATACCATGGGTGGATGAATACCATGGGTATATGCCACTTTCCATTCGGATCACTTGACCTCTTATCCATCTTCCAACATTGAAAAGAAATATTTCTCTATTGTACCATCCATATTTAAGTTTGCAGTCTCGAGCAATGTTACCTTGATTGTGACCTATGTGACATTCAACATTGGTCCTCAATAATTGCTAATAAAGCTAAGTCATTCTCTTTATTTGATCCACATTTCTCCATCTAGGTATTTGATCATACCTTCTCTACTTGACCATGTTATTGGTCAAACAATCCTTCACTTTATTTCCCAACTTTGTACATAATAAATAATAACCAAGAAACTTACTTTGATACCTGGGCAAAGAAGGAGATCTCGATCTTCTGAGGATGCTTCTTGTAGGAGTCAAGGTTCTTTATTGTCCAACCTGAGAATGAACCATATTCATTTATTATTTCCAAACATGCTCCATTATTTCTTTTGGATTCTTGGGGATGAACCATGATATTTTCTGCAACATTTCTATTTGCAGTTCATTTCTGTCCATTTTGATTTCCAGAATTGCCTTGAAACTCATTGAAATGAACCTACTTGGCCTGATGTATTTCTTGATTTGGATCTTCATGTGCATTGTTTCTTGATGTTATAAAAGTATGATCAATATTCTTGAGATTTCTTCACTTAATTAGGAATCATTTCTCTTGGATGCTTCACCTTCTTGATATCCCGTGTCTTGATTGAGGAGACCTATATATACTAAGAATGTGGTCTAGAGAAGTAATTCCTTTGTTGAAATTTGAACTAAGTTGTTCCAATTATTCTCTTAAGAGGACAAATTATTCTTCCAATGTTTCACAAATTTGCACTTTTTTGTTCAATTGTTCTGATAGGAATTCATGTATTATTTTTTCTTCTTCTAGTTCAACTTTGAGGGAAACAATAGTATCTTCATTTAGACTCTTGTCTTGCATTAGTTGACTTTATCTTTTCCTGAGAGTTCTAATTTCCTTCAAATAACTTCTAAGTTCCCCTTAAATATCCACTTCTTCTTCGGGTTCTTCAACCTCATATATGAATAATGTATCATTCATTTCTTCATCAATCGTGCTTGCACTTCTTTCACTGTCACTTTATTCCTTTGAGTAAAAATTTTTTTTCTTTCTTGTTTGCTTCTTATTTTGCTTCTTAGGTTTGAATTTTGACTCATCATCACTTTCATTCATCTTGCCATAAGGGCATTTAGATGTGTAATTACCAATTATTCCACATTCAAAACTTTTGAAGGGAATCTTACCTTTGAACTTGTCAAATCCTCTCTTGAGCTTTCGAACAAACTTGGCTTCTTCTTCATCAAAATTTAAATTTTCTTAATTCTTTTGATTTTTTCTCTTCTTTTGCTGTCTTGAAAGTTTCTTTCTTGACACCTAAATTTTCTTCCTTGATTCTCAATTCATATGGGGAAAGAGTTTAATGGAATTAATCTATTTTCATCTGGTCAACTTCTCCTAGTTCCTTAAAGGTTGAGACTCTAGGGTTGAATCTTGATGGAAGTAATCTTAATCATTTCTGAACAACGGAGCTATATTTGACTTTTTCACCAAGACCTGCAATGGATTTGAAAATATTTTCTACTAGAAGAAAATATGAAGTGATATCCTCATCTTCTTCCATCTTTAACCTTTTGAATTTTCCTCTGAGAGCTTGTAGCATAACTTCTTTAACTTTTGTATCTCTATCACAATAAGTTTGAAGCTCATTCCATACCTCATGAGATGATTTCCACTCATCATTTTGAAAAAAATTGACTTTGGTAACCCACTCAAGATGGCATGATTCGCTTGTGCATTATGTGTGTAAACTTCCTTTTATGTTTCATCTGTTCGAATAAAATTAGGGACTTTATGTTTTGAATTCACAATTTTCCAAACTTATGCTCCTAAGGAGATGATATATGTTTCCATACTTATCTTCCAAAATGTATAATTGGTTCCATCAAACATATTTCTCTTCCCTACTACTTTAGCAGTGGGAATTTCTTCTTGATCTTTGACCTTCCAGTAGTTAGCCATTCCTAAAGGCACCTTCTCTGATTCCACTTGTTGGGCCAAAACTCACACTAAGATGGGGGGAGGTTAATTAGTGTTAGATCAATTTCATAATTTAACAAAATTAATTAACCATGCATTCATTTAGCAGTTTTTATAAACATCGTCTCATCATTTATTATAATCCATCATCACATAAATAACATAAATTGAAACAACACAACAAAGAATCACATCACAATGAAACACAAACTTTTAGGTGGAAACCCAAATGGGAGAAAACCACCAACTATTCATCTACTTAGTATTTAATTATTTTACATCAATTTGTAGGTTCTAACCTACAAGAGTAAACTACCCCCAAAATATGCAAGATGCCACTTGTGGCAGGATACAACCTGATTGAGGCAATGACCTCAAGAATGAAAGCAAATTCTCACTGTAAGATACAACCTGATTGAGGAAATGACCTCAAGAATGAAAGAAACTTCTCACTATAAGATACAACTCGATTGAGGCTCCAACCTCAATAATGATTAGGCTCCAACCTCAGTAATGAGTAGGCTTTGACTTCAGAAATGAGTAGGCTCCAACCTAATTGAGGCTACAAACTCCTTCCTATGATTCCTTATAGACCTTTATTTCATCACATTTTCAAATTGGATCCACAACCATAATATATCACTGAATAACCTATAATAAATACATATTTATATTGTCGTGATCTTTTCCATTGCAGCAATCATTATCTTTGTCATATTACTTTCATCCACTACATTTCCATGCAACCTGAAACTACTACCATACAACATAACAGCCATCATCTCAACTATAATTACTCTCACAAAATACATTTCATGTCTTTTCCATACTACTTGCACCCACCACATTATCATGCAACCTGCAACCATGGCCATACAACATGCAATCATCATCTCAACTTTAATTACTATCACAAAATAAATGTTAATCTATATTGTTGGATATCATACTACTATCCCAAAACTTGTCTCCAACAATAGCTACAATTTGGTCACTCAAACACTCCTTTGCACCTGTTTACTTCATGTATCCAAATCACTTGTAATAAGATTATAACTTTTCTGAACACACACAAAAGTTAATGGTCAACAAATATGAGTCAAAACATTATCAAACCCATCTAGATGCCTCCATATTTGAGCTTTAATTACCTAGCTTCTTCCATATTTCGATTTGGATCAATAATGACTCCAAAAACCCATAAAACACAATAAACCATATACAAAATTAAATATTTGACAATTTTCCCATTTTCGAGCACACTTCAATTAAGCCATCGGATTCCAATGTCGATCACCGGAACCTGTTAATCATTCAAAATAATACCCTATATAATTAAATAAAAATTACTAACATATTCCATTATAGATCAAACTCTCGACCACCCATACACAATACCAACATCTTACCCACTATGCTCCTTGGTGTTCCTTGCTTGTTATGTGGCCCGTCTTATTTAATTTGTTAACAGTGTATTGTGTGAGACCTGAAAAGGGTGTGGGACCCTCATTTTGTTAACCGTGACTATCAATAAACATCCACGTGACTCGAATTCAACCAATCAACATTGTGTGTGATTAACCCTCACTCACTTTGGTGAACCTGCTAATCATATGTTTCCACATATGGATGCCACGGTTGTCGTTATTCATGTGAGGGTATCGACTATATAAAGCTCCAATGTGTCCACCTCACTTGGAGTCTAAGTCATCAAATATCGCCACTAAACATAGTTGCAATACCCTTGTCATTATATTTATTTATTTATAACCATGTAAGGTCTGCCTCTACTAAACTTAGGACCACGATTATACAAAGAAAAATATAGTCATGAACCATCAGAACTCGTACTTTGTTACACCTAACCACGAAGCTAAAATGTGAAACAGGGTTTGACTTCTGCCATCATTTCCATAACTAGAACCATAACCAAAAACAACAAATCTTATAATGATCAATGCGGACTAGAATCGGGGATATGTCATGAATAATCTTTGGCACTCAAATTATTTACCACAGAACTAGAACCATGCAAATGAGCCCAGAACTCTCCATTGCTTTGCAACCATAATCAAACACAGAGCCTCCGAACAAGACTATATTCATAATAGAATGTGAACCAAATTGTTGTTCCACACACTTTGACTTACAATTACAAAGTTTATATATAGATTGTGAAGGTTCTATGATTTGAGGGAAAATCAAAGGCGTATCCATATAACCTGGAGTTGACCATTCATTGTGACCATTTGAAATTTCTATAAAACCATAAGACCTAGAGCCATATTCCATTACGACATGATCGAGCCCATGTGACCTGGAGCCAAGAGTCCTTGTGCATCCATCTATGGACGTTACACTTGCCATGTGGCACATATTGAGTGGGAAACGTGTCACACAAATTTGAACCCATTGGACGGCTAAAATTGATGTTTCTACCTTCCATGTGGTAGCCTCTGGAGGTGCCACCTCAGTGTTATGACATCAACACACTTCACATCATATCCTAATAAAAATCATGCTACATGTTGTCATTCGGTTGGGCGATTAACCTTCACGCATATTTTCCTACATCCATTCATTGATCTATTAGGAACATTGTTGATTGAACCTAGACTTGCACATCGTTTAATAGTGTTAACCCATGCACTACTTTTGTGTATGTGGTCATTGATCTATTGAGTTAATGGTTAATCTACTCCAAACTTGCACAATGTTTAACAAATTAAATTTTTGGCTTTGAACCTATAGTTTGGCCTTTTAATTTTGCCCCATGTGCTACTAAATATCAACAGACCATAAATTTTCATCCAAGAAGAGTTTTTCTTAGCAGAATATATCGTTGGAAAGGTTTTAATGACCATTGCGCAATTTTCTATTTGTAAGATCTTTTGAGCAACTTAACTTCATAAAAACTCAAATAACTTCAAACACCCATATCCACATGTACTGAGTCCTTGTGAAAGATAAAGTTATCATATTGCTTCATGAGGAATCATCATTTTGTTGTCCATACATACCCATTAATGTCAATGACATCTTATTGTCATCAATGATAGCACTATGTTCAACATTGGTAGGAAGAAAAATTCTAGCCTGCAATGAGAATTTACAACTTGATCAGGGCCCCATTTAGACCCTTACTCCTTTAGTATGGTGGCACTCACTGATATATGGCTCATTTGTTGTAACAACAGGGGCTTCACTTAAAGAAACCTCTAACATATCATGTGTATTTGTGGCATACTAATCAATACCCTTAATTTGACTACATATTTTAAAATACCTCTAAAAATCAGAGTATTTAATCCCCTACCAATACAAATGAAATACACCTTACCAATTTAAAAAAAAAAAAAAAAAAAAATTCACTAGATATTGTAGGTATCTATCTTTTCATCAACATTTTGTATACCCCTTTATATTTTTTCATTAACTTTGAGCTCCATTTTTTTATACCTACTAATATAAAAAGCCTTTACCCCCTATTATATGCTCAATATATTATGTTATTTTTCGTCAATATGTATCCCCCAATATGAATGCATGTGGTATGGTATTTCTCCCCCAATAAATCCCCTGTGGTCATAACCTAAACTAACCTACACTAACCTCTATTAAATATCTACATTTTTAATGTTACCACTATTATTGCTATTCTAACCTAATTATTCTAAATGCCTATTATTAAATCTGTCTAAGTTTAACTTCTATTGCGTTGGTGTTTTATAAGACTTTTTGTTACCAACAGGAAGGAGGAAAAGAACTACCTAAATGCAAATTTCCTAAGAAACTACATTGTTTAAGTAGTAGTCTTTTGTGACTGAAATGTGAGCTTAGCTAGGCCACCTAACAGAATATGCTCTAATGATAGAGAATCAAAGAAATATGAGTTTTGTTATTCTTTTTTATTAATTGCTAATCTTAAATTTTATTCTAATACAGATCAAACTACTCTATATTATCGGCGATAATACAATTATGAACATGTTGAAGCCTCGAAAATCGTTGTGACAACATGGGGGAATACCACCCAATCCGAACCTTAAAGCAGCTCCTTTTCTGTTTGGAATGGTGGTTCCGATTGGTTAACTAGGTCCAGTTGCCTTCTCCCAATCTCCAAATGGCATAAAATATGACTTTCATCCACCAATGGAGAAGAGACATCAAATCATCCCTCTTGCTAATCAGGGAAGAAAGTGATCCTTAAACTGATCTGGGGCTTAGCCAAGCCACAAATAAAGTTTGTCTCTTTGTGAAGAGGACTTCTAGCAATGTAGAATAAATCTAAATGCAAAATTATTCTAAAATGCAAGAAAAATAAACTAAATCCTAATCCTATCTCAATTAGGCTGATATAGATCTAACCCAACTGAGAGCAAGATATTTAAATGATTGAGATTTAAATATGTTTGGCTTATAATGAATATCAAGTTAATGAAGTAGTTCAATTAACTGACATTATGAATACCGAAACACATTTTATTCAGAGACCTCTTGACTAAAGTAATCAACCAACAACATTTAGGAAGTAGTTCACCAAATTGTATCAATTTTCAAATCAGTAATTCGAATAATTAGACAATAACATGAGGAAATAGTTCACAACATATCACTATTTGTTAAAAGAGTATTAAAAAACATATTTCTAAGTAAATAGTTACTCAAAAATCATAATTTAATCCATAAGAGAAGAGATAAATAATAACATATAATTGAGACAAATTACTCATATTGACAAAAGTGCACAAATATGAATAATATGACACATTTCTGCCATTATAAAATGAAACCAGCATTTAAAACAATAGTATTATAAATACCAATTTATTGAATCAATTTCCCTGCTCTAGTCTCCAATAGTCTTCTACAATGCTTGAACTTTTGTTGTTAAAACAAGAATTACAATAGTGTTAGCTCTGTTCTCCATACATAATTCAGAATGCAAAAGAAAAACCCTCAATAACCCCAGATTTGAGATTTTCTCTCCTCTCACCTACAACTCTAAATCCCTATTACAGAAGTGCTTTTAGAATTCCAGAATTGCAAAGAAGAGAAGCCCCTAATACATACTACAATCTGTTATTTATAATATTTACAAAAGAATTCAAAATAGGAAAGTTTGTTGAAGAATAAATCTTCTCCATCAATTTTCATTGGGTTAAAATCCCATTTTCCTATTGTTGGAGCATTCTCATTGAGTGAGATATTCTTCTCCTCATCTCTTCCATTGTTTTCCTACAAAAACAAATCAAAATTAAATTTAAAATGAAAAAATAAAATCAATTTGGAAAACAAAAATCCATTCTCACCAAATTATATAAAAAAAAATGAAAATAAATAAAATAGATTAAAATTCAAACAGAATTGAAGATGTGAGTGTTCCTATTGTTGGGTTGTGTTATATTCTTTCCACGACTAGCCCGTGTAGTTAACCGTGGGGTTAGAGGGGGGGCAGAGCCCCCCTTTTGTTCCACCGATTGTGTAGCGGGAGGGTCACAAGGGGTTTGAGGGGTTTGAGGGGTGCAGGTAACCCCCCTCTATGGGGTCTAGGGCAGCACCCCAGAAAATTTTGTTTTTGGACCCTATATTAGGTTGGGCGGACCTACTTATGGTTTTGTGCATGATATTCGCACATGGTTTTGGACGCGATGGTTTTCGGTCCATGGTTTTGGACGCGATGGTTTTCGGTCCATGGTATTGGATGCTTCGGCATGTATAAATATGTATTGTAACATTGAAAAGAACATAATGAAAAATCAAGCTGGTAGTCCTGGTTTTGGGATCTAGGGGAAAATCTCTATGTATGTGTGTTTTATGTGTTATGCTCTCGCATTGTTTATTTTCTATGTTTTTAGAATTCGTATGCAGATAATTTCTATACGAGGTTAAAACCTACACCTGTTGAGTTTAATTTGCTGTTGGAGGAGGAATTCTAAAGTTAATAAATTTTGTCCAAATTAATATAAAAATTAATTTTGTGTCAAATTCATCACTCTTCTTTCCACTAGATTTCTGGGTTAATTAATGATGATATTTTCTAAAATAGACGATCCCAAATTTTTCTCCTTTATTATAGCTTTCAATTGAACTATTTTGAGCTTACTCTGGTTGACTAGATCTCAAGTTATGCTTCTTGAAAGATGAACTATTGAAATAATTTGAATTCTGGAAAATGTCATGTCTTGTTAAAATCTTGAAAAAATAATAATAAAAACTAATTCTAATTAAATGTATAACTAAAAATAATCAATTGCTAATTAATTATAATTTTCTACATTAATTATATACATTCTATTTAAAAACAATAAATTAAATTAGGAACTAAAAATGAGGTTGAGTTAATTACAATTTATAATATAATTCTCAAAATATAAAATTAATTAAATTAATCACAAATTTACACATTAACTAAAAATTAAATTAATTAATTTAATAAACAATAAATTAAATAATATCAAATATTATATACAAAATATTAAAATAAATTACAAATGTTAATAAACAAAACTTATATGAACATTTTTAAACAAAGGTTAGACCAAGATCATCTAAGCTATGAGGGACATTGGAGATCAGAGGATCGGGGATGAAAGAATATCGACGATCGAAGGTTTATGGATAAGATCCATCGCAAAAGTTCTGAGGTGGGCGGACCCGATGTTGTAATATATTGCAGTTAAACTTTCTATCGGATCCGAGGTATCGGACGTTTCAAACAATAGTCATTACAAAAGTCCCGAGGTGAGCGGACCCAATAATTTTATAATGAAGATTTAATTGCATATCGGATCCGAGACATCAGATTTTTTAAACGTATGCCCCAACTAAAATTGTGATTTATGAGTGGACGCGATATCTTTTAAAACTGGATTTAAATGTCATATCGGGTCTGGAGGTCGAAAGGTTCTCATCAGAAAATTGCGATAGGGGAACTTGCGATATATGACTCGGTTGTGATATGATTAAGGCTTAAGGCCTTAGTGTGGTTCTTGGTCTCAGGGGCTATGAAAACAATGAAGTATTTACAAAATAAATAATTTACAAAAACAAATAAAAAGGATAAATTAATGAAACACAATGATATTGTATATTTTATACATATTACAAGGCCAAGGCAGTGAAAAATATCCAATCTTCAATTAGGTGTCATTTGCAAACTGAGCAACCAAATGAGACAAAATAAGTACTGATGGAAATCTTGATAAAAGTCAAACTCAATGAAACAATCGAAATAGAAATCCAACGAAAATAAAAATCTATAAAATTGCAGGACACATAAATGAATGAAAATCATAAAAGATGTTTTAGCCAAATCTTCAAGGATAAGGTCCCCATTATTTGAAATAATGGGGGTGTTGAGTTTTCCCTACAATAAAACATTAGATAGAAAGATAATAAATTTAATAAAAAAAAATGATATGACCTTAAATAACCCAATAGACTCAAATAATTATTTTAATTATAAAATTAAATTGGTACACTAACGTTCATGAGAATGAAACAATTCATCAATTTTTAATTATGTATTCAACTAAATCACAGAGGCATATAATAGTATATCACATACAAGATTCAGTTGAACATAATAGACTTTATGAAAAGCTCTTTATGTCTTCAAAACCACTCAAAATAGTTTATATATAATATCATTTTCCTTTCGATACAAATTGATCCGACCGACCCCTCCTTAACGAAGAGAGTCGTATATATAAAGTACAAATTTTGTAAAAAATAAATATTGTTTTGTTTTTACAAATTATTTACTAAAAATCTAAAACAAATATCTGTGTATAGCAAAACCATTGAACAGAGGAAATCAAGCTCTTAAATTAAAAGTCTCACTATTAAATGTGTTGTTGAGGATCTCCTAATTATCCATCAGTTGGGTTCTCGTTCAACGAAATGGGATCTACTCCAATTTTGAAGGGATTGGTCTCAATTCATATCATTTTACCTACACAAATAGATTTAGAAATTATAAAAACTTAAGAAATTAATAAATTTGTGCAGCATTAGCATTGTTGTTCGAGGGAGAGATTGGACGGGTGGATTCGTGATTAAGCATTAATTAAATGAAATTAATTAAGTCTTTATTTAATTATTAATCAATGGATTAATAATTAATCAAATATACAATTATTTGGTGGCAGAAGTTATAGATCTTGTTGATCATTACATGAGACCAGATGGGTGATTATCCTGGCATACATGGAGCGGAGTGGATAAATAATTTTAGGCTTGATGTTTTCCCAAATGGGTGGATATGCAAAGCGGATTCCAAAAAAAATACAACAAAATGTAAATTGGCAGTGGGTCTAATTCAATTACAAATTGATATAGGTAACTTTCTTACCCGTGCATCCGGAGAGGCAAAGGAGTGTAACTCGAATGGGAATGAAGATGTTGGATGGGGGATCAGTAGGGGAGGAGTCTAGATTTGGAAGATTTTTACACAAAATTCTATAAAAGGAAAGAAAATTTGGAGTTTTATACAAAATAAGAACAGATTATCAATGTGTTTCATAGGAAAATAAGGCAACATTAAAAACAAAATAATAAGGTCCCCATTTATTTTGGAAAGAAATAGGAGGTTTTTGTATACATGATAATACATGGTGACACATTGAGAAGAACGAGATATTTATCAAAAAATAATGTTGAGAAAAATAAACTCTAGGTTATGATTTTAAAATAATTAAAAGTATCAAATAGAATGCATGATATTTAAGATAAAAATAAATCAATCAGTAAAAGTGCTTGATGAGCTTCAGTATTGCAACAAGAATGTTGCAACTCCCAAGGCTACCAACTTAAATTATCAACCCAGGGTTCGTACTAACTTAAGAGGTGTCGGCACTATATGTGCAGCATACAATGTGTCTTTATTTCATTGATCATATGCAATGAAGTGAATATCATAAAATCAAATCCTAAACTAATTGTAGAAATGGAAATGCTACTTTATTTGCAGGAAATGGAAATGATTATTGCTCAAATGTAAGTGTTAACCCTAGTTGTCGTAATGTAAAGGTTACGCTAATTGTAGGAATGAAAATTCCTTGTCTATTTGCATATTGTAAACATTGTGCCACTTGCGACAATGTGATTCATTAGTCTAATTGCAAAATGTGAAAAGATGCCTTGGAAAGAAACTAATCATATGTAAGAACGACAATTTGTAATTAAAATCCTAAGAACATGAATTCAAAGAACTAGGACTAATCTACTTTGCATTGGCAAATCATCCTCTTAATAATTGTGTTCAAAGGTACTTGGCTAGAGTAATAGAGTTCATATGCATTTCATAAGATAAGCATCATTACCATTCAATTTAGAAATCTGTCACCTAACCTTAACTACAAAATTGTGTTTGCAGTGAGAAAAATGCAAGTTCAAAATGATCTTGGGACCTCCTCAATCATGGATTTAGATCCTATAGGTCATTATTCAATAATAAGGGACAAAACCCAATCTTTTGGAGAAAATATGGTCAAGTTTACACATGTTACAGGACTTCTACTCAAGATAACTTAACGAATGCCCAAGAAAATCAAATGAAAATGAAATGGGACAGTTTTTTTATAAATTAGGATTTCGTAGAACTCCATTCCAAGTGGAATCACTCAAAAATACCCTTGGTAACATGTGCTAAAAAATAGCATAAAATTACTACTCTAAAAACCATAAATTCAAGAATTAGTGAGCTAGTTAACCTATCAAATGCCTAACCTAATCAAGTGAAAATGTTATGGGGTAAACTTTTTTATTAATGTGAATGTTTTTATGACCGAATCCAAGTGGACTAAACTCAAATGAAGTTCATTAACACATTTGTAAAAATAGCATAATATTACTATTATTTTTCTACAAGGGACTTCTAGAAATTCTAGATTTGTGAACTAGTAAACCAATCCAAGTAACTCAATGATGAAGATGACTTTTCAAAGTTTTTATAAGGATGAATCATGATTTTGACTTTGTAAATAACCTACAAAACAATTCACTTCAATCATTTAACCAATATGACCTACAACAAAAGAAGAATGAATAGTAAATGCAGAAATAAGAGATGTACGTGAAAACATTTAAAGAAAATAAAGAAATTGTACAACATGCCTTTGAGGGTCCTGGGATGGAAAATCCAAAGGATACTCAGATTCCTATGAAGGAAACCAAACTTTAGAATCTAAAAATGGCACCAAACTTCATTATTTTAATCAATCCAAATACATCCCTACTAGAAATCAAAGTGGTGCTTCTAAATAACAAGTTTTCTCCACAAGAAGACTAAGAAATACCCCCCCCCCCCTCCCCAAAGGGAAATTATAATTGGTACTTATGCAAAGTGATGAGTACGAATTCTCCTTGAAAGGAGGAATCTTTCCCCTCGAAAATCCCTCAAAAAGTGGATCTGGTTCCCACACTAGGAATCTTTGTTAAATGACAGGGAACACATTCCTAGATTTTCTCAATCAATGGAGCTCCAGAACTTGTCAATAATTTCATGATATTTTGTTCATTTATTATCCAATATCGGTACATCCTAAAGTAGGGATAAATTTCCTATATTATCTAATTCAGAATTTACTCAATATTCTGCAAAAATAAATAATATTAGGCACATAATATGCAGGGATAAACCAAATACTTAAGGACCCATTAATGCTACAAAGTAATTCTATGATGTGGAAGTAAGGGGTTCAAATACATATTTTAAGTGCCTATAAATGATAAAATGGGCCTAATAAAATAGACAATTATGGGGACCATCATCTCCCCTACTAAAGATGTTGCTTACCCTTGAGCAACTTAGCCTTCTTCCTCTTCCCTACCTTTGCCATGGTGTCCTTTGGTATATTCTTGATGTATTAGGCAGTTGTAGAGGTGGTTTCTTCTAAATAGAACTAAACCATGGATGGTCCTATTCTAGGTGGCCACTCTAATCTTGATACTAGTTTGATGTGTAGACTTGGTGTTGTTGTTCCACATCCGCTACAGTCTTCTTTAATTTTGCAATCTGAATCCTTCTGTAAGTTTTTCCCCTATCTTTTTCCAATTTGAATAAGAGGGATACTGTAAATTTCTCTAGGATAATCCTTCCTGCTTCCACATATTTATAATAAGACTTCATTTTATGTTGTGGTTCAACCCCTTGGAGTTCATGGGGGCTTGTTTGTACCTCTTTTGATGTTGTTGCCTCCTCCTGTAGCACTTTTTCTTGATCATGTAGAACTCTTTCTAAATCGATTTCTTCTTGTAGCAGCCTTGACTTTCTACTATATAAAATATGTCCTTTCCACGCCAAATTAGATATTTCCATCCTCCTCTTGTACACCTCATATTGCTCTCAAGCTCTGCCATCGAAATCATATTTTCAGGGTTAATGAAGGACATCGTGGGCATGAATTTTTGTGCAATATAGGCCTATGAGGGGTGCTAATATTGGAAAATTTCCTCATACATTATTCATTGTTATGAAACCATCTCACAAAAAGATAGAAAAGATAGATCAATGACTTAGAAATCAGCCTCTTCGAGGGGAAACCTCCTTTATATTACACAAATGAACAATTCTTGGATGATACAAATGACAAAATCTCCTTTCTATATATAGGAGTCTAAGGGGTCACAATATAACTAAAGCTGACCTAACAATAATAATATAAGGGCACAAAAATAACAATATGGGGACAATACGGGTACAACAATAACAATAAGGGTTACAATGACAATAGTAATGGGGGAATCACTAGTATTATAGGGACCTAACATGCCCCTCTCCTTCAAAAAAGTGTTGTCCTCAATGCTTGAGTAGTTTTGGATGCTTCTGTATAAAATTCTCATCCTCCCATGTGGAATCTTCAGCAGGTAAGTTCTTCCACTTGATGAGATACTCTGAAATTGATCGATTTCGTAGCTGTCGAGTTCTTGTTTCTATGACTGCTTCAGGTTCCAATATGATTTTTCCTTCTTCATCAAGTTCTAGAAATATTGTTTGAACTGGGAGCTTGTCACCTATAACCTTCTTTAAGCATGAAACATGGAAAACTGGGTGCACTCGGGAAGCTGCAGGAAGCTCCAATTTGTATGCCATACAAGGATAATTTTAGGGGCGAATGTTCGCCCTTTGGCGAAATTAAGGGGTTTTAAATTTTTAGTGGGCGAATATTTTGTATCATACTAAATTGTTACAAATCACCTCAAATAGCCCACCTTATTTTAAGGGAGAGGGTAAAAAAGGTAAATTTAGCCCTTGAAATTAGGACTTACAACCTTCCATTCGCCCATTTTCAAGAATATGTTTTATTTAAGTGAATCCTATGGGCCAAAGACCATATTTATAAAAGAGGTATGGTAAATTAATAAAAATATAAATAAATGAGAGGTATGGTAAATAAATAAAACATTTTTTATATTTACTCCATAAGTCACCTTATATACATGTAACGGTGTAAACAAATAAAAATATAAGTAAAGTGGAGGTATGGTAAATAAATAAAACGTCTTTTTATACTTACTCAAATGGTATGGTAAATAAATAAAAATATAAATAAACTAGACGTATCGTAAATAAATAAAACCTCTTTTTATATTTAGTCCATAACCCTCGTTCTATTTATGAAGGCTCAAGAAAGAGGTTTTATTTAAGTGAATCCTATGGGCCAAATACCATATTTGTAAAAGAGGTATGGTAAATTAATAAAAATATAAATAAACGAGAGGTATTGTAAACAAATAAAACATTTTTTTATATTTAATCCATAAGTCACCTTATATTTACGAACACTCAAAAAATGGGTTATATTTAGGTGAAACCTATGGCCAAAATACTATGGGAAAAATACCATGGACTAGATTGTTATTAATACCATGAAAAACACCATTATTAACCCTAATATTAGAATTAATAAAATAAAAATGGCACATGGTATTGACCCATGGTATTCACCTGGAATGTAGCCTATTAATGGGGGAATTAAACCAGCATGTAGCCTATGCTAAGATTCACTAGGACTTTACAAAGTTTTATTATTTAGTGAAAGACTCGTCAAGATCTTACAAGATTTTATAATTGAGTAAAATATTCGCCATGCCTGGTGAGAGATTCGCCAAAAAATTATATATACATATTATATTATTGATAAAATCGCCTTCCATTTTTCCTATATACCATGGAGATTCGCCCATTTATTATATTTATAAATTTAGGGGGGGTTCTTAAAATTTTCCCTGATGCCATAGTACCTATCTTTTGCAACACCTTGTACGGACCATAATACTTTGGTGATAATTTATTATCCTTCTTAGCTTTATTGAGGGAAATTTGTTTATATGGTTGTAGCCATAGGAATACCCAATCACCTACATCAAAAATTGTTTTGTTGCGATGTTGATATGCATGTTGTTTCATTCTATTCTGCACCAAAGTGAGGTTATCCTTTAAGAGTTGGAGAACTTTTTGTTGATGCTCAATGTGATCTTCCACTGCTTTAACCTTAGAATTTTATCTTAAATATGATGTGATGGATGGTGGATGATATCCATAAAGTGCCATAAATGGGGTCATTTTTGTCGCAGCATGGAAGGAAGTGCTATACCACCATTCAGCCAGAGGAAACCATTTGACCCATTGTGTCTGTTTATCAAATACAAAGCAATGAAGATATCCTTCCAAACATTTGTTTAATATCTCAATTTTCCCATCAGATTGGGGATGATAAGATGAGCTATGAGCTAACTAAGTACCAAGATAATAAAATAATTCTATCCAAAAATTTCCAGTGAAAATGGGATCTTTGTCGCTTACAATAATCTTTGGGTTTCCATGTAGCTTTTGAATTGTTTCCATAAATGCAGTAGAAACTATACTCGCTTTAAATGGATGAGATAATGCACAAAAGTGTGCATACTTGGTAAGTCTATCAACTACCACCATGATACCACTCTTTCCTTTGTACTTTGGTAAACCTGTGATAAAATCCATTGAAACCTCCTCCCAATGTTGGCTTGGAATGGATAAAGGTTGTAATAGACCCGGGGTCTTAATTGTTTCAACTTTATTTTTTTGGAAAACCAAACATTCCGCCACAAACTTTTGAATATTCGATTTAAGGACACCCAAAAAAATTCCTTCTTAACCCTGTGGTAAGTTTTTAGAAATCCTGAGTGCCCTCCTAAGGGCGAGGCGTGCAATTCCATAAGAATCTTTTGTTTGAGTTGGGAATTCTTACATAGGTATAACCAATATTTGTACCATAACGAATCATTTTTCCAGCTAAATGTATCATATGTATTAGGATCTTGTTGTAACTTTTGAATGAGTGCCCACACTTCTTCATCATTCTTCCATTCATCCCTTGCTTCATTTATCCAATATGGTTGGATAATAGAAATGGTGCAAAGAAATGCTTCCACATCCTCATCCTTTCTTGAGAGTGCATCTGCCACAACATTTTTCTTCCTTTTTTTGTAGATTATTTCAAATTCATAACCCAACATCTTTGTGACCCATTTTTCCTGCTCTTCTGAAGATAATCTTTGTTCTAAGAAGTATTTAAGACTATCATAATCCGTTTTTACCTTGAAGTGTCTTCCCGTTAGGTAGGGTCTCCATTTCTTAAGTGCATGTAGTATTGCCAACATTTCCTTCTCATAAATAGCTTTGTGTAAATACTTTCCTTTGATTGGACGACTTTCGAAAGAAATGGGTCTTTCTTCTTGCATTAAAACAACACCAATTCCATTTCCTGAGGCATCATATTCCATAAAGGTTTTTGTGAAGTCTGGTGTAGCTAAGACTAGTGCTTAGAACATTTCCTCTTTAAGATGTTCAAAGGCCTTCGTTGCTTCTGGAGTCCATGAAAATGCATCTATCTTCAATAATGTTGTTAGAGGTGCTTCTATTCTCCCATAATTCTTAACAAATTTGCAATAATACCCTGTGAACCCGAGAAATCCTTGCAGATGATTTATGGATTTGGGGATTTTTCATTCGTTAATGGTTTTAATTTTGCTAGGGTCTACCTTGACACCTTCATGAGATATAATATGACCCAGATATTACACCTCTTGTACTCCAAAGAAACATTTGGAGATTTTTGCATATAATTGTTTCTCCTCCAATATTTTGAGCACCCTGTCAACATGTTGAACATGATCCTTCCAAGACTTATTGTAGATTAGTATATCATCAAAAAATACTAACACAATTTTTCTAAGGAAGGGTTTGAAAATGGAATTCATCAAACCTTGAAATGTAGAAGGTGCATTGGTAAGGAAAAAAGGCATGACCAAAAATTCATAATGTCCCTCATGAGTTCTAAATGTTGTTTTCGAAATGTCTTCAGTCTTCATTCTGATTTGATGATATCCTGAACGAAGATCCAACTTGGTGAAGTAAATTGATCCATGCAATTCATCCAATAATTCATCAATGACAGGAATGGGAAATTTATCTTTAATAGTGAGTTTGTTGAGCTCCCTATAATCTGGACACATATGCCATGATCTATCCTTCTTGCGAACCAATACTACTGGAGTAGAGAAAGAACTTTGACTAGGTTGAATTATAGCAGCCTCTAGCATTTCTGCAACCATACGTTCAATTTCACTCTTTTGAGCATAGGGATATCAGTAAGGCCTAATGTTTGGAGGAACACTTCCTGGAATCAAATGAATAGTATGATCATGATCACAAATTGGTGGGAGGCCTTTGGGAGTCTCAAATACCTTGGAATAATTGTCTAAGACTTTTTGGAGATCTGGAAAAATAGATGATTTCGATGTGGGAACTTCTAGTGAACATAATTGTGAAATTATGCCTCATTGTTATTTCTTTAGAAGCTTTGTAATTTTGTTAGACCTTATTATATTTCCTGGTTTCCATGTGATACCCCTTAATTCAACTTCCTTTCCTTGTAAGGAAAATTTCATGAAAAGTTCTTGAAAATTAAAAGCTAGTATACCCAAAGATTGTAGCCATTGGACTCCTAGTATAACATCTGTACCACCCATTGGAATGGAAAGCATTGGGCTATTCAATACATATTCTCCCATGGATAGCTTGATATTATGGAACTTTCCAGAGCAATTTATGGTTCCTCCACTTGCAACCATCACTTGACACTCTGGTGCTAGATATAGGAAGCAATTCAATTCTTTGGATATATATAATGAATAAAATTATGGGTACTTTCCGAATCAATCAACACTATTACCTTTTTCTTCTTGATACACCCTTCTATCTTGATAGTTTGAGGAGTGGTAATTCCAGCCAATGCATTACAAGATATGGTCGGATTCATTTATTCTTTCTCTAGGGTTTATTCCTGGTGTATATCCTCTTCTTTTGACGTTTTTTGTTCCTTTTCTTCCTCCTCTTCACAATCTATGTAAAATAATTTCTTCTCAGAAACACTTATGACCTTTAGTGTAATTTCTATCACAACTGTAACAAATCCCTTTTGCTCTTTCTTCTTCAAATTGTTGTGGTGTCAACCTTGTAGGCTGTGGAAGGCTAGGGGCAACAACACTTCCATCTTTATAATTGTGTGTGGTAGGCTTCCTTGTTGCCATAATTTTGCTTTCCATTTTTCTTGCCAACCGGAATGCCTTCTCCAATGAATCAGGTTCCCAAAGGTGAACCTCATGTTGGATGTTATCCTTTAAAGTCCCTATGAACACATCAATCCTATGCTCCTCCGGAATACCTTTTGCCCTTATATTCAATTTTTGGAAGTCCTCAATGTGCTCCATCATTGAACCCTTTTGTTTGATATTTACCAATTCACTAAAAAAAGTGTTGCTTTTTGAATCCTCATAATGTGCTATCATTTTATCCGTAAAAATTGCCCAAGTGACAATTTGTTTACGAGAACTAAGCCATCGATACCATACAAACTGATTTGGTTCCAAATATAAAGTTGCAATGTGTACCTTTTGTGTGTTTTGCACATTATGGAGATCGAAATATTGCTCCATCTATAGTATCCATGTCATGGGATCCTTGCCATCAAACTTCCTCATATCGATCTTTGGAACATGGTGGGTCTTTGATCCAACGTTAGAGTCTATGAAATCATGATTAACATTTATTTTGTTATCATCATGAGTTTCATTTACTAACCTTTCTCCATTAGTAAGCATTTCTTGTAGAAACATTGTCAAATATGTCTTCAAATCTTCCATATTAGCTTCCATGTCTTCCTTTAAATCATCCATCTTAGCTTCCATGCCATCCATCATAGCTTCCAATTCATTCATCTTAGCTTCTACGACTTTCTTTAAACTATCCATCTTAGCTTCCACGCCCTTTTTTAAACTGTCCATCTTAGCTTCCATGCCATACATATTAACTTCTACGCCTTTCTTTAAACCATCCATCTTAGCTTATGTTACTTTTTGTGAAAGTGAATTTTGTTGCACTTGGTCTCGTAATTTTGATATATCATGTTGCATTTCTTGCTCTTCTTCATGATTCATGCTAGAGCTTTCAGGTTGCTTACTAGGTGTTTCCATTTTCTTTCTTCAAGGCATCAATTAATGATAATAATGCTTCACTATTCCCTTTGAATTCCTTCAAACTAATTTTTCAAACCAAACTTATGCAAAAATTTAAAAAAAAATACACACCTTTTTTCACCTTGTAGGATCTCTATATTGAATCTAATTTATCTCTGTAATTTTGTATCTCCAAGGTCTAAAATTTCTTCCTGTGGCAGCCCTCTGAGTCCTCTTTCTAACCTCGCAAGTATGATCAAGATTATATTCTCCAAGGAAGAGTTATGAAAAATCTCCCACGATGACCTGATTATAGACTGGTTCAATAAAGCTAACTTGTACGAAGTGCCACGTGTCACTGTTTTGACCTTAGGACCTGAAACTGATGCGTAGAAAACTACAGGTCGTCTTCTTTCTGTAACTTCTTACGAAATTTCAATCTGATGCTCAGAAAAAAAAAAAAAAAAAAAAAAAAAAAAAAAAAAAAGTTATGATGATTTTCCCTAGGTCACCTATTTGAGATATAATTTTAGATACTGCAAAAACCTTAACTTCCTTGGATCATATCTCTCGAAATATAGCGAGAAAAGATCTGAAATTCGAACCCGAGGTTCATAGAGCTTTTGTATCAAATGGGTTATTTTTTAGCTTCTAAAACATCGCAGAAAAAAAGTTATAGCGAAAATGCCACGATGACCTATTTGAAGCAGCAAAACCCTAGAATCCAAAGCTCTAATACCAAATGTTATGAAACTGGCTCACAAAAAGATAGAAAATATAGATCAACGACTTAGAAATCAACCTCTTTGAGGGGGAAACCTCCTTTACATTACACAAATGAACAATTCTTGGATGATAAAAATGACAAAGCCCCCTTTCTATATATATGAGTCTAAGGGGTCATAATATAGCCAAAGATGACCTAACAATAATAATATAAGGGCACAAAAATAACAATAGTGGGCTTCTATGGGGCACAATAATAACAATATGGGGAAAATAGGGGTACAACAATAACAATAAGGCTACAATGAAAATAGTAATGGGAGAATCACTAGTATTATAGGGACCTAACATTCATCCAATCTCATCTACCTTCCTCGATAGTCAAAACACCACCCTTTCCCTCAAAAATATCTCGGACCCACTTCTGTAGCAAAACAGAGTTTCCTGTAGCAACTTTGTTTCTCCTATAGTAGCTTTGTTTCTCCTGTAGCAAGGTTGTTTTTTCTTTTAGTTTCTTAGTTGTGGTTGATCTAGTGGTTGGCCTTGTCATGGATGTCACAGGTTGTTTACCCTTGGCTTTGGGGGAGGTGACCTCCTCAATTTTCCCTTCCCCTGGCCCCAATTCTTTTCTTGTTGGCTAGCTGACTCTTCAATTTTGATGGGGACATTTTGAAGGAGGTTGAGGGTGATGAAAATGAGGCTAGATGAAAATGAGACTAATGGTGATGAAAACAAGGTTGGTGGTGATGAAAACAAAGTTAGATGAAAACGAGGCTAGTGGGAGATGAAAACGAGGCTAGGTAAAGATTGAGTTTGGTGAAGAATTTAGCTTGTGGATGGTTGCCTTTATTGACCCCTGATACTTAGACACACAAGAGAAATTACATAGCACTCATGAAGCCCAAAGGATTTGATTACATACCTTTCCTACCTATGGATCTGCTTGATGGTGTTGATGTTTTGGATTCAAGACTTGTTCTACAAGTGTTGTTGGAGCCAAAGAATGTGTTTCAATTGTTGCATGATGGCATGATTCATAATTGGTGCCTATTGTCAGAGATTGCTTGTTGATTTGATGATCCTTTGATGGTTACATGGTAGACTTGGACATGAGCAAGGTTATTTTTGAGTGTCTTTTAAGACCTCATTTCTTTGTCTTATTTTCTTCTTGCAATTTATTGAGAAAGATATATATATATATATATATATATATATATATATATATATATATATTACATTCTTTTGTTGACTAAAGCTCAATGATGCAAGTCCTTTCTTCATGTAGGTGCTCTTTGGATCATATTTTTTTGCTTGTTGGGTGATCAAGAATCTGGTAGCAGTTGAAAAAGGGTCCTTTAGCTGCTCAAAATCAAGGAAATGACTCTCCATTTCCTTCATGATGGTTGGTTCTTTAATCTAGTGCTTCCAACTGTGTCCTGTAGGGTCTGTGCAAATTGCTACAAGATTGTGTGTCTTCTTGTAGCAGTCACACAGACCCTTCTAATATCACATTACTCTTCAGATAAAGCCTCCAATAGCACTGATAATTCATGATCAATCTATGGACAAGGATGAAAAACCTTGATTGTGGTGAAAGTAATGAAAGAAGGGGTGAAAATGGGGATTTTTCATGGACAAGGATGAATTTTTGGATGGAAAAGTGACTAAATGGTGTGGAGGGTGGATGATGGAGGTGTGGTAGACTTATTTATTCATTCCCCCAAGGAAAACATAGGATCTGACCCCTCTCTCTATGTCGATCACAATCTTGTAGCAATTATGGTCAGTCTTGTAGCACTATAGGACACTCATGTAACAAACTTGTTTTATCCATATCTCTCAAATGGTAGATTGGATTGACCTGAAATTTTGTGAGCATGTTTCCATCATCCTTATGCATCTCCCCATAAAACTATTAGCCATTGAATGCACAATTCTCTATAAAATTTAAAAATGGTTGTAGTTGATGGTGGCCAATTTCTCAAAAATTGTGCACTAGAATTTGCTGAAATTTCTTGAGCATGTTAACATCATCCTTATTCATCTCCCCATGAAACATATTGAAAAAAATATGCACATTTTTCAGATATGGTAAAAACAATTTTTTTCATGTGTATTTTTGCAGTCTTATAGAAACACAGAACCTTCCTGTAGCACTTTAGGACAGCAAGGAAAATGAATGGGAAAGGCTTAGTAATGATGAGTAGATGTTGGAAATGGATGAGCATGATGGACTGACATGGAATTGATCTTGTTGGAGCATCTGAGAAAAGGAGGAGAAACTCCATGTTTGACTTTCTTTGACTAGGTTTTTATCAACATTTTTCTTTTGGTGCTAACTTGTTCTTGTTGCTTGCAAAGGTTGGAGAACATATGTATTCATCAGAGAGAGATACATGGAACAACAATTTTTTTTCTTTTCATTTTTTCCTCTTTTCTTAGGCCTACTAGATGCTTCAATGAATTTTTCAACTATTAGGTCTACCTAGCTTCCTCAAAGGATGTTTTCACCTTGGATCTTCCTCTTCTTCTATTTTTTCCAACCCACTAACTGCCTCAAGGAGGTTTTCAATCGATGAGAAAATCTCAGGCACCTCAAAGGAGGTTTTCACCTAAGATTTTATTTTTTCTTATTTTATTTTCCTAGTTTTCATTTTTTTATTTTATTCCTCTATCCTACCCTAATTGAAAAAAATAAAATATCTTTCAAGTATAAGAATACTTCCAAGGGAGCCATGTGCATAAAAAGATGATAGATAAACTCATGTGTAGGCTCAAAACATATTCTTTGACATGTACCTGACTATTAGAGACCAACTACTTTGACTTTTATTATATCAAGAAATGATGAAGAAGAGAGTGATGCTCCATCTTGTTGATTTTCTTGAACCAAACCTCAATATAGCTTTGATGCCCTAGTTCACTTTATCATCTAGGTCATTCTTCGTGTCTTGTTTTTCTGTGCCATTCAAATCTTCTACTATTTGTTGATTATTTTCTTGAACACATATAGGATCTGATGGTAAACATGATGGAACTTTCTCAATCTCATGTGAATCTTCTATTTTTGAATGTTGTCCTTCAATGAAATCAAGAGAATCCCTTTTCTGCAATACTCTTCCTAATCTAAGATGAATACCATTTAGATCAAGAGGAGTTATTTGGAATTATTGTACCTTAGCATTGTAAGTGGGTTGAGCTATTTCCTTATGTGGGTTTGGAAATGGTGGTACAGGTAGTTGAGTGGGAGTGGATATTTGATATGGATATGGTTGAGGTTGTGGTTGTGGTGGATGTGAATGGTAGGGATAACATGGAGTTGGGTATGGAGGATATTGAGGGAAATATTGAGGATATCATGGATTTATCCCATAATTTCCTTGCCATCCTTGTTGCCAAGATTGGTTTTGGGGTTGAGATGGTCAAGGTTACCAAAGAATGAGTGTGTTCCAATTACTTTGAGATGGATGTGCATAAGTTTGAAATTTTGAATTAGGTTCTTGCATCATATCAGGTTGACTAGGTTTTCATGGTCTTCTTGGAGCTACATAACATGACTTATTTGGTGATTGACTTGCTCCATTGTCCTCTTGGTAAAATTCCTTCAACCTTGGTAATGATGGGAAATATTTAATAGCATGTGATTCTGCATGGACAACACAAATATCAGCATCTTATTTTTTATTGTCTTGCATTCTTAACATTTATACTTGTTTACTTAGATTGCTAAGAATTTTTGTTTTAAATTTATCAAGAAAAATTCCAAGTTTAGCTTGACACACCTATCTTTATGTTGATTTACTCACTCTTTCCCTTCCTCTTGATATGTGCTTGCATATTTCACAAATTTATTCAAATGATAATTGGTATACATCACCTCTACTCATGAGATCAAGGAGATCAATCCACTCATCCCTAATTGTTCTAAGTAAGAGGGTTTTTAGTGTGTCAAATCCTAAATGATGCAATTTTTCCCTCTTAACATTATACATAAATCTATCTATTAGATCCTCAAGGCTCTCATCTTCTTTTTGAGTCATTCTAAAGATTTCTTCTTTAAGATCACGATCTTTATATTTTTCTAAAAATATATTTTACATATATTTCCATGATCTTATTGAATTAGTCCCTAAACTAATGAACCATTTAAGAGCTCTATCCTTTAATGTTGTCAACAACAATCTCAATTTTTGAGTGTTTAGTAAGTAACCATAATATCTACAAAGGATTTCGAATTCAAAGAGAAAGTTTTTCAAAGCCTCTGACCTCATACCATGGAAGTTGGGAAAGAAAGATGGAGGGATGTTCTTCATATGAACACTACTATCAGTATCTTGAATGGGAAATCCAAGAGTATATTTCTTATTGTCATCATCTCCATCCATTTCTCCTACCTTCTTTGTCACCTCTTCTTCTTCTACCTACAAAAGTGGATGGTGATGTGGCTCTTACAGCACCACGTGATCAAGTGGGGGGTGTGGTATTGAAGAAATTTTTTGTTTTTATGACTTTTTTAATGAAAACACTAATGCAATGAAATTTTATGTTTTTGAAATGAAAGATGTCTGATGCAATTTTTATGTGTTTTTGTAGAAAGTAAAAGAAATGAATCAACTAGGGAAGAAAATAATGCATACTTTGACACCTCCCTAGCAACAGTGCCAAAAGATGATGAGTCTCGGTATTGCAACAAAAATGTTGCAACTCCCAAGGATACCAACTTAAGTTATAAACCCGAGGTTTGTAAAAACTTAATAGGTGTTGGCACTATATGTGTAGCATAAAATGTGTCCTTTCGTTGATCTGATGCAATGAAGTGAATGTCATAAAATCAAACCCTAAACTAATTGTAGAAATCTAAATGCTACTCTATTTGAAAGAAATGGAAATGATGCTTGCTCAAATGTAAATACTAACCCTAGTTGCAGAAATGTAAAGGTTATGCTAATTTCAGGAATGAAAAGTACTTGTCTATTTACAGAATGTAAACCTTGTGCTACTTGCGACAATTTGATTCTTTGGTCTAATTGTAGAATGTGAAAAGTTTCCTTGGAAAGAAACTAATCCTATGTAAGAACAACAATTTGTAACTGAAATCCTAAGAACATGAATTCAAATAAATAGGCTGTTGGCTTGTTGGGGCCTGACCCAAGTTCAGAAGTGATTTAGCCAAACAAATCCCGAAACTACCGGCCCTTTTGGCAACAGTCCACGGAATGCGAACTAAGGTCTCACCCGAGGTAGTATGGGAGGGTGCTACAACCAGGTTTCCACACCCTAGGGATGTCTTGATGAAGTCTAGGAAGTTTGCAAACTAATCTTGCACACTTGCGCAACTCCGCGCAGTTGTCTGACCTTCGTGTAGCTCTGTAACGAGCGCAAAGAGGCACTGTCTAGATCCTTTATCCTTATGGTGTTATTATTATAGATCTTAACTTAATTATGTGGGCCCAATATTCTCATCAATCATTCAACATTCATAACAAGTGTGCGCAATCATAAACTGTAAAGAGATGCAAAGATATAATAGAAGCATAAACATACAGATCTATGAGTAGATGCACAATATTTCAAAATCAACTTATCTTTTATTAATCCTCTGTTTCAGTACAATCCCAACTCCGCCCTGTGCACTCAGCTGCAGGGGTCCACGCACATAGCTGCGAACTCTACCAGGCCTCTGCGCACACAGCTTGCAGAGCCTCTTCCTATTCCTACAACCCAAGACTCGGACTTACAGACTCAGAGCGAATTCCTTATTCAAAAACCCATAATACTTAAGATCAAGACTAAAAAACTAACTTCTACACTTAGAGCCTCGCTCTATTTATACATTCCCATGGTCTGCGGACCATGGGTAGGCTGACACATTCTATATTAAATTACAATATTTTAGGGCGGACAACCCTAGACTCTCGCGCTCTGCGCCCGCATTTTGCGGGTTCTTTACATTATATTGACCAAAAATCGACTTTAAGCCCCAAAACCCACTATGGGGGGATCCGCTGCCCAACATAGGCCTAATATACATTTCATCAGAAATTCGCCCTCTTAATCATTGTGTTCAAAGGTACTTGGCTAGAGTAATAAAGTTCATATGAATTTCATAGATAATCATCATTACCAATTAATTTAGAAATCATGTAACCTTAACTACATAGTTGTGTTTGCAGTGAGAAAAATACAAGTCCAAAATGGTATTGGGTCCTCCTCAATCATGGATTTAGAGCCTAGAGATCATTATTCAAGCCTACGGGACAAAATCCAAGCTTTTGGAGAAAATCTAGACAAGTTTAGACGTGCTACAAGACTGTTACTCCTTTGAGGTAAATTGTTGAATTCCCAAGAAAATAAAATGAAAATGAGATGGGACAATTTTTTTTATAAATTAGGATGTCCTAGGACTCCATTCAAAGTGGAATCACTCATAAATACCCCTATTAATATGTGCTAAAAAATAGCAGAAAATTACTACTCTAAAAACTGGAAATTCAATAATTAGCGAGCTAGATACCTTATCCATAGCATACTTAGCTAAAATTTGAGATGAAAAATATGATGCATTATAAAAAAACAAAAAGCAAAATTGGAACACCAAGCCTGGAAATAATATTTAGCTCTAGGAAAGAGATCACCTAATCATCATTGACCTTCTTTAGTGGGATGGCCTCTGTCCATCTTGTGAAATAATTTGTTGTGGTTAGAATATATTTATGTTTTTGAGAGGAATTTTGGAGTAATCTCAACGATGATGTCAAGTCCCCCTTTTTTGAAATGACCTTCCACTTTGACAAGTTGTAGGGGTAGGACCAGTCTCTTCTCTTTCCCAGCAAATGTATGACATAGCTTGCACTTCCTAGTATAGGAATAGGAATCTCTAAACAAAGAAGGCCAATAATATCCAACCTAAAGTATCTTATGTGTAGTAGTCTCTCCTCCAAAAGGGCCTCTAGCTGGACTATCATGCATTTCAACTAGAACCTTTTATGCATCAGACTTCTCGAGAAATCCAAGTAGTACATTATCATTTTTTTTCTAAAAAGTACCCCATAAATTAGTTGATATCAAACACATTTTATTCTTCGATATCTTTTATTTTTTTGGGTTAGATGAATAGGATAAATACCATTTAAAAGAAAATATTTCATCTCATAATACCATATATCAGTTGGAATAGGAACATAAAGGGCTTCTAGAAGACTCACCTCATATTCATTATGCCAACCTTCATCTGGATCACTTTGAGAGCCTTTAGACTCTAAAGACAACTTGCATAAACCTTTACCACAAACAAATTTTGAAGGTTTTATTTCTAGTTCATACTCTTGGATTATGGTTATCCAGTTTGCTCACTTTTCTCCCAGGTCTTTCGGCACCAAAATATTTCTAACAGCAGGATGGTTAACAATAATTTTTGTGTGAGATGTTAAGAGGTAAGGAAAAAAATGATTTACTTCCTTATACACAATGAAATCTTGTTTATCAATGTTATGATACTTCAAATATACTCCATGCAAACTTGAACTAATAAAAGATATATTTGGGACCTCCACATTTTCTATGTTCTTTTGAGTTAAGTCAGTTATGATAAGATGAGTCATAAGAAAAAGTATATAAAATAGATTATTTGACAAAATTAGGAATGATTAAAGAGGGTAATTCAACAATTTCTTGTTTAATGGATTTGAATGCGTCATTTTCTTTATCATTCAATTTTTAAAAATGATCCCTTTTTATCTTGTTCTACATTGGTTTAACAATTTCACCAAAGATGGGAACAAATTTTCTCAGAAAATTAATTTTTCCTAAAAATGAATTCATCATTTTTATATTATGAGGTAAAGGGATTTTTAAAAATGATTTAACATGATAGAGATCAATTATTGTATAGTATTTTTATACTACAAAGCCTAAAAGTTTTCCCTCAGTTACAACAAAGACGTTCTTTTTAGGATTTAATGAAATGCCATATTCTTTTGCATCTTTGAAATTTTTTTCTCAAATATTCTATGTGAGCTTCCATATTCTTAGAGTAAATGGTAATTTCATCCAAGTAAACAATCATTGCTCTATTAATTATTCCTTTAAAATCAAGATCTATGGCTCTTTGAAAAGTGGCTCTCAAACCAAATGGCATTTTCCTATAACCAAATGTTCCACATTTTTGTTCTAAATGTAGTTTTGAGATGGTTTGAAAGTGAAAATAGGACCTGGTTGTAATGAGAAAAATCATCTAGCAACGAAAACATCTCATATCCAGTGACAAACTACAGGGTTTGTTCCATAGATGGAACAAGGTAGTTATCCTTTTCTAAGGATTTGTTTAGATTTTTGAAAGCTATGCATATCCTAATATCTCCATTTTTCTTTCTAACTAGAACAAGGTCGTATACCTATTGTGGATGCCTAAATGGAAAGGTAATTTTGGTTTCTAATAGTATATTTAGCTCTTACTTAATTTTTTCGTTTCAAGTTTAGGGTGTATTTTCCTAAGTCTTTGTTGAACTGGTTTGGAGTCTAGTTTTATAGGGATAACATGTTGAATAATTTTTGTATCGTAAACCTTGAGATCATCAAATGTCTAAGAAAATATATCCTTAAAGTATTTAACAAGTTTATTGAATTTTGTTCATTCAAAAGGAGAACAATCAACCCCGAAACTAATGTTTGTTGATTAGTTCCTGAATTAATGATTTCATATTTCATAGAAGAACAGTGAGTTTTATAGTTTGTTCAACCTTTGAACCTTTCTTTAAAATCATAAATGTTTTCAAGATGTATTACTGATTTTGGAATAAGATTTTCTAGTTCACATTCCTTTGAAGAATCTATTAGTGTCAATATTTGCATATTGCCATCAGTGATCAAAACTCCTTTTTCATATTCATATTGTTGGAAATAATACTAAGAGCGGGGGGGTGAATTAGTATTAGAAAATCAATATAACTTTTTCATTTCATACTCTGATTTATATACGCTACTTCAGTTAAGGGAACCCACGTGTACACACAACTGTGTTTAATGCAACTAGCGTATATCCAATAAACTTATGATTCATTTAATCCATTATATGTTGATCTTTAATCAGTGCATCAAAACTTCATTAACCATATAAATAGTAAACAGGTGCAGTAAAACAGAACAGATCATCACACATAAGAAACACACATGAACACCATGATATAAGGTGGAAACCCAATGCGGGACAAAAACCACCTGCTGCTATCTTCCTTTAATATAAGAAAAACCTGTTTACAATCTTGTACTGGCGCAGACTCATACTAGTACGCAGGCACCCACCTGCAGAAGGCTACAACCTTCTCTCGTTCTCTAGCTACTACTGGAAGGGAGCTACAACCCCCTGGCTCTTGTACTAGTCGTTATGTTTACTATTACGTAGGCGTCGGCCTACTGAAGGCTCCAACCTTCACTCATTTTCCAACTGCTACTGGAAGGGAGCTCCAACCCCCTGGCTCTTGTACTGCCTGATATGTTTACGAGTACGTAGGCACCGGCCTACAGAAGGATACGACCTTCTCTCTTCCTCCATGGACCACGTTTCATAAATTTTCAGATTGGATCCATAAATAACATCATTCAAACATCAAATACATCTACATCAATCAATCACTTTTCAGAATGTTGTAACTAGAATACAATAACAGGAAACAGTAACCATGTTGCACTAAAAATTGTCACCTTGACATTCTGCTATCTATGTGAGTTCATTACCACTCATACTTTCCTCTTCCGCAAGTCTAAAGCATCAATTCCTCATATCAAGTCTGGAAAATAAGAGAAAAGCTCCCAAAAGTCTTTAAAACTCGGGTTCCACACTTTATCTTTATCTTACCTGCGGCCCCGCACCTAATGGTAAAGTCTCCTACGCACCTAACCGCACTGTCTCTGGGTTAAAGGTGCGGACCCCTGTAAAAGTTAAAAGGGTGCGATTATACTCTAAAAAACTCACTTTCAGTCATTTTTAGAAGCTTCTGGAAGGAATCTTGAGGTGGCAAGTTTGCTCTTTTAAGGTTCATGTATCCCATACCTTAAGGAGCTAACCCCATGATGTGAGGAGCTTATCCCTTTGAAGGAGGATTCTATCCCTTCATAGGTGGACCTATAACCTCCTCCTCTGCACTATAAAATGAAGCATTGAGCTAGTTACTTAGGGGTTAGAAGCCGAATATTTTTTAAGGTGAAATGCTGCTGGAACTTAGTCTTATTTAGTTGAGTTTTTATGAGGAGAGATTACATACCTCTAAGATCTCATTTGGAAGAGTTCAAGGCTTGTCAAAGTAAAGGAAATTCTTGTTTTAGACCCCAAGAAGAGCTTGTTCAACATCAAGGTTGAAAAGGTTGTAAGGTTCTTCTACTTCAAAGTTAATACAAATGAATTTGTTTTTCTCAATAAGTTGTTAATTGATGTTTTATTTTATGGATTCCTTGATCACCATACTAGACATGATTTATAATTTACTATGCATGTGCTATTTAATGTTTGCTTGTTTGTCATTGCAGGTCCTCAAAGGTAACTCTTTCGAGTGACCAGGGGATGACTACTACGAACAAGCATTGGATCTAGGGTAGGATCTTAACACCTTTGTAGTATTTACTTATAAATCGCATATGTCTAGAGAAAGATAGGTTTGTTTGTCCGTTTGTTGCTAGACTATCTTCTAATACTAGGGAGATCGACCTTGTCCGCAAGATTGATTTATCTGGCCAACAAATTGGTGACTCCGCTGGGGAATGGTATTTGATTTTTGGTTTTCCTTTGTTTTGACTTGAGAAAATTGTTTCTTTCCTGGTTTTTGATTGATGTATACTGGCTTGGGTAGCTTTTAAAATCTAGAAGTATTTTTGTATTTTGAATTTTTCTAGGGACCACACTTTCTCTTTACAAGTTGTGTGGGCATCTCCACATTTTTCCTTCAGTAACAGTGCGGGACCGCATCTGTTGCTTCTGGAGCCTGCGGACCCTGTAAAAAAAAATTGAAAAATTTAAGATGTCTTCTTCCAATTAAGTTTAGGTTTGATTTAGGATTTTAGTGTTTACCCAGATCTGTATTTTTGCTGTCAAAAGTCTCTTATGAGTGAGTTCCGATAGTATTTTTGTTTTGAGTGATTTTCTAGGAGTTTTGCATGCTTAGAGTGGTTTTCACTTTGTCTCTGTAGTGACTCAAAGACCAGAAGCTTGAGAAACCTTAGATCACCCTGGTGTCTTTTCGTCTTCTTGATGAGTCTGACTTGGTTGTGAAATCTATCCTTTGTGAGAAATAGATTTAGTTTTCTCGTTGCAAATCTTTGAACAAACTTTTTTATAAGTTTTGAATTTCATTTTTACAAAAGAAAACATATCTGGATGTTTTTGATTGATTTGTTATTATGTGCAAATGAATCCTTAGTTTACTGAACAACTAAGTAAAACGTCCTCAAAAAAGAATTGAAGCTTTTATTCAATTAGATTTTTAAAGTTTTTAAATCTCAAAATTAGTTTTTGTAGTTTTGAGTGTTTTTCTAGAAATTGTAGATCTCTTTTGAAGCAAATTGTTTTTTTTTGTAGTTTCAAGTTTTGGAAAGGGAAAGGGATTTATTGTGAGCTTTAATTATTTTTCTCATTTTGAGTTCTTATTGAAAAAACAAAAAGATTTTCTTTCCATTTCCATGTTGAAAGAAAGAATTGTTTCTTAAAGAATTGCATTCTCGAACTCTTTCTTTTAGCTAGAATTTCATTGAAAGAAAAAATGAATTGCTTATCATTTTAGGTGCATTTTTTAGTGTTTTGGAGTCTAGTCTTCACACCATCAAAATTTCATTTCCATACCTATCGACTTAAAGAACAACCCATAAAAGCAACGCTTAATTAAAATTGATCTAGTAATATTTTCTATTTCTGGGGCTCTTATCACCAATATAGCTTAGGCTAGTATCTTGGAGTAGGGAGTAATTAACTCTCCAAGATAGTTAAAACAAACAAGTAGATACATCTTGTAGTCGGGAATAAATCCAATTGTAATTGATACATTCTAGGAAGCTTCTCTTAAAGGAGTCAATCACGAGATCATGTCCGAACCTTTGAGACAATCAATTCTATTTCATTGGGAAAGATAGAAGATTTGCGCGTATTATAAACAGTAAACCTCAGATTAACCATTGTCAAGGAGCCTGGGGTCACTTGTTGGTAAACCTAGGATTAACTATGTCAAGGAGCCTTCAAGGGGATTGAGCTTTGTTACTCTGCCCTTGTGCGTAGATCGGATCGTAGACTGTTCCCCCAGTTGTATTTTTTACTGTTGGTAACCTTAGTGTCCATAAACTTAAGATTATTTCCTAAGGTGACGATGAAGGAAAGATCTCACTGTACCTGGAGCAGACGTCGACTAGACTCACTTGGACTCTCTGGGGGGTTCTCTTCACTCGAGATGGTTTTGTGAAGAAACTTGTGCCAGTCTGTTTCATTAAGCAGGTTGTCAGGGTAACTGTTCCAACCGCCCTTTCTATATTAAACTTCTACTAAGTTGGATTTCATCACCAACTAGTGTTTTTAGTACGGGAAGTTACTGTTTGTGTGTGGTTTGAACTCTTATATTTTTTAGGCGTGTGATTTAGCTATTTGTTTCTTTAGAGACTTTAGGTGTTTTTATTGAAATTTTCTTTGTTTGCGTGTGATTAATTAATATTTAATCGTGGCCAAATTACTGAGACAATCTCATAGACTTCAGGGGAAACCTCCTGAGTATACACCAAGCCAACTTGAAGGGCTACGAGCTCTTGTATCACCTAGTGACAGTAGAGTTGGATCACCAGAAGCCGGAGAATCATCTTTAATTGTTCATCCTGATTATCAAATACAAACAACAAAGTATATTCAAGAGCCAATTTCATTTTCTGAAGTTACTGGTAGTATTTCTCCTTCCAGTGAATTAGCTGAAGAACCTGAAATTTCTGAGCCTGACACTGAACCTGCTATTTTGGAACCATCTTCAGGATTTGTTACTCCAACTTCTAGTGATCCTAGTTCACCTAGGGTAAGAAATATCATTACTCAAAATCTTCCTTCTGGCCTCATTTCTATTGAAGAACTTGTTAGTCTAGACGAAGACATAACTCTTCCCGAAAACCAATAGACTTTAAATCTTAGGGAGCGTGAATCAATATTCTACAGTCCTTTTAGGAGTGACGCTTGGTATTTATCATTGACATTTTTTTTAGAAAACCCGAGTCTTAGTTTTTCACCACCTCGAATTCCTTTTCATCCTACACCAAGAGGTTATTATCCTTCATCGATCATGTCAAGACAGTCATCTATGTTTTCCCAATCACCGGAAACATTTTTATCTGGTGGTCCTTCTGTTCCTTCGGGGTACCAGTCACTCTCTGGTACTTTTTCAGGAGAAACTCCTCGACTGACCAAGAGTTATCATCTGGTAGTAATGGAACTCAAACGTTGAACGCAGAGCAAATCCTTATGATGTCTGGTAGTATTCCAAATCCTCAACCTCAAGGTAGTCAGTTACCGCCTGGGGGGCAACCCCAAGGTAGTCAATTATCGCCTAGGGGGCAACCCCAAGGTAGTCAGTTACTGCCTGGGGGGCAACCCCAAGGTAGTCAGTTACCACCTGGAGGGCTACCTCAAGGTTTTCAACCTTCAGGATAGTACATACCCCAAGGTCAACCCCAAACTCAGTACATACCCCAAGGTCAACCCCAAATTCAGTACATACCTCAAGGTCAACCCCAAATTTAGTACGTGCCTCAGGGTTATCAACCTCAAGGTCAGTACCCAACTCAAGGTTTCCAACCGCCTTCTGGTCAATCATTTTTACAAGGAGTTGGAAATGTACCGCTTAATTATCAGCCCTACGTTCAACCAAGTTATGGTCCTCCATATGCACAACCTTTTATGGGTCCATACTTTGGAATGAACATGGTGTGGGATTCGTCTCAAACTCAACAGACTATGCAACCTAATGTGCAGTTACTTAATCAACCTGGACAGCCTTTGGTTTCTGGTCCAACCCAGCAACCTGTCCAACCTACTGTTCAAATCCCTGCACCTAGTTTAGTTCAGCAGCCTAGGCCTAGCACACCTCGTACTCCGCCTCAAACTGTTGGAACTACTACAACTTCTACTCAACTTACAACACCTGTTTCTGGAGTATCTGTAGCTCCGGTTTCTACTATCCTTGCATCAGTGCAAATTCCTCAAGTGTCTGTGCCCCAGTCAGGACCTACAATTCAGACTTCGGTCCAGATGCCTACAGGACAAGATGGTACAAGTACGATTGCTACAATTGCCACAAGTCAACCACAATTCACATATCAACTGTACCAGGGACAGTATCAATTCGGTCCTACTATACAAAATCTAATTTATCAGTATCAACCGTATCCTGGCTATACTTATCAATAGCCTCAACAACCCCAGTTTGGTCCAGTTAATCCTGGTTTTCCAAGAGGTTATAACATTCCTAATGCAAATCCGATTCTAGATTATCCTGGATATCCTCCTCCTAAAACTGGTCTCATTACTCAAGGTTTCGTGACCCTAACCATCATTTACCATTTATCGCAACTTTGGATTTACCTGATTTGTCTCACCTTACGAATGATCTGATTTACTATCTTCCGTATTGGCTGCCAATGCCTAATAAGTTGCCTAGTGATATCCCAAAATTCGAGGGAAGTCAGGAGAGGATCTGTCAAATCACGTTATGACTTATTACCTCTGGTGTGCATCTAATTCAATCATTGATGATTCAATTCAATTGTGTCTTTTTCAACGAACTCTTATTGGTCTTGCCACCAAATGGTACATTGAGTTACGACAAGGCTCTTTTAATAATTTCAATCAGTTAGCCACTGCTTTCTTAACTCATTTTCAGTTGCCTGTCAGATACGACAATGGCATGAAACTGTTAACTTCACTGAAATAATACACGTCCACATATATTTCTGATCATATTCATGAATGGTGACGTAGAAGGCGTTTAGTGAAAGTTTTCATTCCGGATCAAATTTTAGAAGAATGGTTCATTAAATCATTGTTACCCAAAATCACTAAAGATGTAGCTAAGGGAGGAGTCGTCACTGAAGAGCAAGTCATTGCTCAGGCTCAGTACCTTGACCTCTTCTATACACAGTCAGGTACTTTACATGAAAAAATCCCTGATCTTCCAAAACACGGTCAAATAACTGCAGCTCCTTCAAGGTCTCATGCCGCTGATGGTATGATTGGTTCAGTTAGTACTAAAAGTAAGAAGAAATATTCAAAGAATTCTTCTCCTATAATAACTTTACCTGATTCCCTAACAGGAGATTCTTCCGCTGAAATTTCTGCCGACATCCATGTCGTAGAATCATCTACGACCAAATCAAAATCCGGTAGTAAAAAGAAGGGGAAGAAGAAAAACAAACAAAATTCAAAAGATAAAACAGATATAAATGAATATACTGACGAAAAACTCAAACCTCACTATCCTTGTTTCATTTGCGATGAGGATCATTTTACCAAAGAATGCCCACATCAAGCAGAGGTTTTGAAATTCGTTAAAGTTTCTCAAATGCCTGCTGTCTTAAAAGATCCTTTTCCTACTCAAGATAGTAAGATGATTGGTTCTTCCTCAAATGCCTCATAAGAACCCATTATGATGATGTCTCATGTCAGGATTACGACGCGATCGCAAGATTATGGTAGTAAAAATCTTGTTGGTGGTAAAGAAGCAGAATCTTCTAATTCAAACACATCAACTACACCTCCTCCTGGTTCCGATCTGCTACAGATCGAGAAACCCAACCCTGACTTAGTAATCAAACCACCTGCTAAAGGTGTACTTCGTAAATCAGCTTTCAATCCACATGCGAGCGCTGCTCAAAATTACAACATTATTGAAGACTTAGCTATTTCCCCTTCAACAATGTCATCTTTGGAAGTGTTACAATCGTGCCTAGCACAGTGTAAATTATTATTGTCTGCTATAGGAGCTGTCGATATTCAGGATTCAAACCTAATAATCTTCGATTTAGAGAATAGTACACCCCACCTACCTCATCAAATGGCTTTACAAATTCTAATATTAGTCAAAAACAGACCTTGCTTTCGGACTGTGATTGATGAAGGGGCTTCTACGTGTATTTTGTCGATCCAGTGTTGGAAATTGCTTGGTTCTCCCACACTCAATCAGTCTCTGACAATTCTAAAGGCTTTTGATGGCTGAGGGTTCCATCCTTTTGGTATTTTGTAGGATTTACCAATAGGGGTCGAAGGCAAAACCATAAATATAGATGTGGAAGTGGTTGATGCCCCTCTAGATTACAACCTTCTCCTGGGTCGCAGTTGATCTTATGCTATGACTGCTATTGTTTAATCGGTTTTTCGGCTTATCAAGTTTCCTTATAACGGAAAGATTGTTATGATAGACCAACTGACTTATTTCTCATCCGACCCAGCCTCTATAGATAGTATTCAGCACATCAATAAAACGACTATCCCTTACAAGGATGTTGGCATACGTTTTATTGAAAATTTTGGTTTACTGGGAACGTTTTCCTTCCCTCCTCCTAACGTATCACCTTCTATTGCAAATATTCATATGATTCAATCGAATACTGTTACTTTTGATGATCCTTGGATCGTACCTTCCGATTCTGAGGTGGATTCATTTGATGGTGCGATGCCTTTGAGTCCCTTTGAAATTGTGTATCAAGTTGTACAGTCATTTTCTGATTCCTGTTCAACTGCTCATCTTCACCCTATAATTGTTGTTGGTCCTTTCGCAAAAGTGGGGTATTGACTTTATTACATGTAACCCTCACTCGGCTGGGGGGCATACGTATATTATCCTAGTGGTAGATTATTTTACTAAGTGGGCCGAGGCAATGCCTACATTTTTGGCAGACGGCAAGACTGCTACAACTTTCGTATTCAATCATATAATTGCTAGATTTGGTGTTCCTCAAGCTATTATTACTGATCATGGAAATCACTTTCGAAATATCATGATGACTGAACTGATAGATCAACTTGGCCTATGCCACAATAGTTCTACTCCATATTACCCACAAGCTAATGGTCTGGTTGAAGCTATCAATAAAGTTTTAGTCACTATGATCAAACGAATCATTGGTATTCATAAGTCCAATTGGCATACCATGTTATTTTCAGCACTTTGGGCATATCGGACCTCAGTGAAAACATCGACTGGTTTCACTCCTTTTCAACTGGTCTATGGTTTGGAAGCAGTGTTACCTATTGAATGTGAAATTTTGTCATTACAATTAGCCATAGAATTACTCCCAGCTACTTCTGAAGAAGAGAAACGTTTTTTGTACTTAGCTCAGCTAGATGAGAATCGATGCACTGCTGCAATAGCAAACGAGACTCATGCAAAACGAATGAAAGCTCAATACGACAGAAGTGTTACACCTCATAATTTTTTAGAAGGAGACCTAGTTTTAGTATATGATCAAGCGAACGATAAGCTAGGGGCTGGAAAATTTGTACCTATGTGGCATGGTCCTTACATTGTTAAGCGAAAGCTGACAAAAGGGGCTTATGAATTGATAGATTTTGATGGTATCTCTTTGAATAAACCCAGAAATGGACCTTATCTGAAGAGATATTATGCTTAAATTTTGTGTGGATATTTTTTGTTAGATTAGAGCTGGTGTGTTTTAGATTAGAAAAGTGTGCCTAGTTTAGAGAGTGCTCTTATCATTATTCCTGCTTATCTTGATTTTACTCTTGATATTGCAGATGTCAACGTCTCTTCAAACATACATTGTTTTTGCTAATGGTGCTTGTTGTAGTACAAGGAACATTTCTTCCGCAACTTGGGTTATCTATTCACCCTCTGGTGAGTTAGTATCTATGCATGGAGTAAGCCTCGGTCAAACAACGAATAACATTGCAGAGTATAGTGCAATGATTGAGTTATTATTTGAATCCATCTCATTTGGGATTCGGAGTTTGATTGTTAGGTTGGATTCTGAACTCGTTGTATTACAGCTTAACAGGGTTTATGCCATTAGAAATCCAGTGTTATTAAGGTTATTTTTGAGAGTTCGTCTCTTGGAACGTGAATTTGATTACATTGAATATCAGCATATTCCAAGACATTTAAATACATTAGCAGATGCAGTTGCTTCTAGTATGATAAATAGACATTTGCAATAATCAAAACAGTAAATTTAATAACATTCGATAACATGTTACACGAGATAGCCGGTAATAATGATATATCATAGCATAGAAGTGTGTTTCAAAATATACATCATCTTCGATCATAGGTTGAAAAACACCTTATGATCGGAAAAAATGATAATACAAAAAGACAAAAATGTCGTGAGTCTACAAAATCGATCATCCTATCCCTAGCGATGATCACGATAAGAAACTACTGCTTGGGCCACCCTACATAGGAACCTCCTAAAAGGTCCTGGTACCCCAATCACATATCTCTGTAACCTAAGTGGAATATCATCTATATCAGTCTCTGGAATATCTAGTGCCAAGCTCTCTAGATGATGCTCCAAATCGGTCAGGATCTCTACTAATTGGTCCTGTGGGGCTGGTGCTGCTGCAGCTAGTTGTCTCCTCTCGTAAGGCTGGAGAGCAGCTGGTCATCATGGACCCACATCTGCATTTAAACTTTTGATTATCAGTTTTGGATGATTTAAAATATAAAAAAATTAAAACTTAGAAAGTGTTGAAAATGGTTTTTACCTGAATCATCCCATTGCTCTCCTGGTGGAAGAATCATGTCTGGGTCGCCACGGTAATCCATCCCGGCATATGGAAAGTCCTGAATCACAAAAAGTTGGTTGTTCAACCAACGAAAATATTCAGGCGGAAATCGAACAACCTTTGTGCCCTCCTCAGGGTGACGGGCCATCAAAGCAACCCAACGAACCATTCTAGGCTCTCAAGGAAGACCAGCATCAACAGGAATATGTTGTGGGGCTAACATGGGGATCCTCTCTAGAGCAAAGGTGACTACGATAAATCCATATCCAAAGTTTTTCAGGTTTCCATTCTTTGCTCTGGTTAGTTGGCCTTTCACATTTGCCAACACAGCCTTGCACCAGTTGAATATGGTGCCTCGAAAACAGTCTACAGCCATCTGCATCTGGGATATAGTAGCCACATGCAATGTTGCACTCCCGCATAGTATAGTACCAGTGAATGCAATAGCTTTAAGCTTAGGACGGCTGATATTTTTAATATCAATCCATTTATCCTTGGGGTCTACTTGATCATCACAAAACTCCAATCAGAGACTAGCGATAGACTGGCCACCTAGCCTAGTCCCGAAAAGAGATAATTGTTCGCCCCTCTTGGACAAACCAGTCAAAAAGTATATGTCCTCCAGCTCGATTTTGAGCTGGTGGACACCAATCACAAAACATTGGTCTTGTGTGTTCCATCTGTCTACCAGCCATTGCAGGAGGTCTACTTGAGCCCTCATGCCCGGTATGGCCCAGAATTTATACAATCCGCATGCTCTCAATGCCTGCAATGTGGGCATATGATTCATTGCAGCAAAATCTACATCCTCGTGCTCGCATTCTCACCAAATAAGCATTTTGAATGTCCTACAATGCATAAAAAGACATATTAGAACAAGCTTGTTTGAAAAATTTTGGGCAAATTTGGAGAAATTTAAGTTTTAAAATTCATACTGCAGAGTCTGCACCCCTTGCTTACAAACAGTGCATAGGTCCACATGGGTTGTGAGTAATAGGTGCGGACCCACAACCTTTTTCTTTATAGAAAAAATTCGGGGTCCGGAAGGGTTCGCGTGTTGCACCAGTAGACCCAAGCGAGCAATTTTTTAAACATAATTTTTCTTTAAAAATCAAATTTAAAGCCAAAAAACAAAATGTAAACAAATGAAATGCAAGTTAAGGAGGACATGGATTACCTGGAGCTGATGGTTTTCGATTCTGACGGATGGATTTTCCAGAATCTTCACAGGAAATTTTTTACCCAAAAGCTCTCACTTCTCACTCTGAACTCAAATGGTAAAAATGAAGTTAGAAAAGCCCTTTTTATAAGTTTTTTCGAATAAATGAATTTTTCATTTATTTATTTTTCACTTTAAAAAGGTAAATTTTTTAAAACATTTTTATTTATCTTAAACAGGTATGTGTAATGTTTTGAGTTTTTGTGCAGAATATTGGATTTTTTGGGAAAATTGATCATTTTTCAACAAAGAGCATACTTTTATCACTTTTTCGGACTCTTTCAAAAATTTACGAAAAAACGAAACATTGGAGTCCTCTTTAAGCCCTTTTCAGACTCTCGAAAATTGAAAAGATCGCCGAGCACTTGATTTTTTGAACTCGTTAAAATAAATGAATAATCGTCCCTTCAGTATAAGTTTACCCCTTTTACGGACTGAAATGGACTATTTACGAAAAAGGTATACGTTGACTAATTACAGTCAATAGAGTCCTCTTTAAACCCTTTTCAGACTCGTTAAATATGAAAATATTTTCGAGTGCTTGTCTTTTCCAGCTCGTTAAAGTATTGGAAATGTCGTTATTTTATCCTTTTTCGGACCTGAGGGATTATTTTATGAAAAAGTACCCCCATGGAGTTTTCTTAAGTTTTTCTTCTGACTCCCTAAAATTGAAAAACATTGAGTTTTTCCGATACTGGATTCGTTAAAAGTTAACAGTAAAGGACCTATTCAATTTTAAACAGGAATGAACCACTCCTTCTTAGGGTTCGAATTTTAAACTAAGTTGGACTCATCCAAAGGATGAGCTTATAAACAAGCAAATGTTATCCTCCTCAAGCTTGTAAAAAATAAAGAGGTACTTGCCAGAAATGGTGGGGGAAAAGAGAGAAAAATGAAACTGTTTGTTACACTTTTTTTTTTAAAATCTGTCAACCACTCTTGAACACGACACTTTTTGTTCACCTGGGTTGGGAAAATCCTTTGCCTAATAGTTAATCAAACCACATTGAAATTCTTCAGCCGGTTTTTGGGTATTAGCTTTGGGTCAATTATCACCAAACCATCTGCAGTGTCATTATGTGTTCAAGAAAACAGTTCAAACAAACCATTCATCTACAAGATATCTGTCATCCATTTTGACCATCCCTGAGTCAGTCCTTGCCAATACATTTCTTCAAAACTTGATCTACGATTTCGTGTTGTGGGCTTGCCTACGATGGATCACTTTCTATCAACTTCAGCTCATTATCTAGGAAGTAGATCTAGAAATCGTCAGTACCTTGAAAACTGCATGCCCTAATGGCAGTTTTCTCACCTTCGACGATAGGTTGCATCATGGGCCTTCGATTGAATGATTCTGTGACATGTTTGACTTCAGCTCATTTATTTACATTTCATGAATTGTACTAAGTACTTTGAGAGCCATTGACATTACTGGTGGTTTCTCTCACACTTGTTAACAGTCCACATCATTGATTGGTAATCAAGTGGTTTCTACCATGTTTGACTTCGACACATTCATTCACATGGATAGAATCGTACTAGTTTGGGAAGCGGAAATCAAGACCCTGGATCTAGTTTCTACCATCCAGGCTGCAAGGAATTTTGTTATTCATTATACAGTGGACTATTCATAAATAGATGGTTGCATCCATACTGTGTCTACACATGTCTATACTCTTGATGTATTACAAAATCATTCCTGTATCAAAACAATTTAGTTAGTTTTCTAGTCAGTTTTGATCTGAGTATGGGAATGCCTACCTCAGCGATGATATGTCTACATATATATATTTTGCATTGAATGTTTTTACAGGTTCCGACTAGGGTGTCCACAAGATGATCCTTGAAATGATAAAGTACTTCACTCTTCATAAATGACAGACTCTATCTTCATCTATTACAGACTTCGCACTTTAGGGGGCAATCTGTTGCACTAAAAATTGTCACATTGACATTCTGCTATCTATGTGAGTTCATTACCACTCATACTTTCCTCCTCTGCAAGTCTAAAACATCAGTTCCTCATATCAAGTCTGGAAAATAAAAGAAAAGCTCTCAAAAGTCTTTAAAACTCTAGTTACGCACTTTATCTTTATCTTACCTGCGGTCCCGCACCTAATGGTCAAGTATCCTACTCACCTGACCGCACTGTCTCTGGGTTAAAGGTACGGACCCCTGTAAAAGTTATAAAGGCGCAAGTATACTCTGAAAAACTCACTTTCAGTCATTTCTAGAAGCTTCTGGAAGGAATCTTAAGGTGGCAAGTTCACTCTTTTAAGGTTCATGTATCCCATACCTTAAGGAGCTAACCCCATGATGTGAGGAGCTTATCCCTTTGAAGGAGGATTCTATCCCTTCATAGGTAGACCTGTAACCTCCTCCTTTGCACTATAAAATGAAGCATTGAGTTGGTTACTTAGGGGTTAGAAGCTGAATATTTTTTAAGGTGAAATGTTGTTGGAACCTAGTTTTCTTTAGTTGAGTTTTTATGAGGAGAGATTACATACCTCTAAGATCTCATTTGGAAGAGTGAAAGGCTTGTCAAAGTAAAGGAAATTCATGTTTCGGACCCCAGGAAGAGCTTGTTCAACATCAAGGCTGAAAAGGTTGTAAGGTTATTCTACTTCAAAGTTAATACAAATGAATTTGTTTTTCTCAATAAGTTGTTAATTGATGTTTTATTTTATGGATTCCTTGATCACCATAATAGACATGATTTATAATATTTACTATGCAGGTGCTATTTAATGTTTGCTTGTTTGTGATTGCAGGTCCTCAAAGGTAACTCTTTCGAACAACTAGGGGATGACTACTACGAACAAGCATTGGATCTAAGGTAGGATCTTAACACCTTTGTAGTATTTACTTATAAATCGCATATGTCTAGAGAAAGATAGGTTTGTTTGTCCGTTTGTTGCTAGACTATCTTCTGATACTAGGGAGATCAACCTTGTTTGCAAGATCGATTTATCTGGCCAACAAACCAGAACCCAAAACACTGTAACAGCAACTAGAAGTAGCTAAAGCATATTTTATGAGGTATACGCTACTTCAATGTGTCGAACCTACGTGCATACGCACTTTTCTCAAGTCGAACCTACATACAGATCTGTAAATCAATTTTAAGATGTATATGTTGTTTTGATATGCAGAACCAGCGTGTGTATGCATCTTTTCTAAGGTGAACAAAGATACTTTACTTCAAGCTTTAAGATCTTGACCCATCATTAGATCTTATCCTTCCTCAAGCGCTAAGGTTCATCCTTGATTCAGATCTAGCTGTGCACCATAACCCAATAACTTGTATTCTAGATCTTGCTCTTCATCAAATATTCATCACTTGCACACTTGCACTTTGGCCTAATGATCTTCTTCTCCTTATATAGGTTTAGACCTCTCTCAATACCATGGTCCAAAATCACATAGGAACGATACCTTGGACCCAATACTTGGGGTCAATACCTCGGACCAAATACCATGGACCAATACCAAAATACCATGGTCCAAATACCATGGACCAAAACTTAGTTTTCCAACATGTACACACCTTTCCTTCTATGAAAGTGCATGTGTACGTTATACGCACCTTTGTATATAGTGAACCTGCATGTATACGTGACTTGGTATATAGTGAACCTGTGTATACCTTTCTTTCTTCATTCTTGTTGTTTACCTGCTATACTGTGATCTTTCATCTAAGAGAGTTGCCATCAAGGACAACACTTGTGTCATACCTGTATCATAATGCCAACAATCTCCCCCTTTGGACTTGATGGAAACAACCACACCAAGTCACTCTCCCCCTTTGACATCAAGGGCAAAGGGCGGACCAAGATATTCTCTCCCTTGATATACATTCTACTGTCCATACTCCCCTTGAGTACATGCTGAAATCTCTGATTGAGCTCCCCTTTTGTACATGCCAAGATGTACCAATCTGTCCATGCTCCCCCTAAGCACATGCAGAGTCTACAAAAATATTTTTCAAAAGAATAACATGGCTCTACAACTCAAATAAGTGAGTATGACCTTCCTATCACCAATGACTCATACATACATCAATCTCCCAACCAAGTGGGGATACACCATTTTGACTCATCCACCCAACCAAGTGCGCATATACCAAATGTTTATACATGACTGAAAATAGAAATTATTACATCATCCTTCCCATGCATAGTGGGGGTACAAATTAGGTCTTTGCATGACCTTTACACCAAATGATATTCATGACTTTGATAACAAATACCAGCAATCTAAACAATACCATGATATTCATTAGCAACTATCATACACCATATATGATATGCACCATAAGCATCTGTCAACAGCATCCGAACCTGTAACCTGCAATACCATTCTCTTGACCAACCAACAATAAGTATCAAGATGTATCAATTAGCCACATAAGCATCATCACCAAATACTTCTAACCATAATGCCAACAATGCATTATTCGAAGCATGTTCTCCCTCCTGAACGTGTTCCATCTGTTCACTGTCAGATCTGATCATGCTTATATCAACAAGAAGTATCAAGGCGTCATCATCAATCAAATATACATCAAGTTAGGATCAAAAAAACTTCTAAACAACATCTTATGAGTACCAACACATTTCCACACATCATCACAGACTGTAACCATCATCAAGCAAAGAAAATAATTGATTGAACCATATCAGACACTTTTTCCTGAGTCTGTCCCACTGCTTTTCCTCAAGCCAACGTATACGCGACTGTGCAGCTTTGAACTCACGTATACATGCGACTTGTCTTTATGAAACTTGCATATGAGATTTAGAACACTGAGGTTCCACACTTTCAGCTCCCTCTAAGTCTGTCATGTCTGTATACTCTGCTATGCCACATATTTCTGACTATACTTCCTTTTTCTTCCATATCTTCAACTGTGATTATGTTTTCTCCTTTTCATATGGTGCCCAAAACCTTCTCCTGCATTCCTTTGCTATATGTTCAAGCTTGTTACATGCATAACATCTTACATATTTCATATTCCTTTTGTAGCAGTCAACAGCTTTGTGACCAAACATATTGCAAGAAAAACAATACCCCTTAAAGTACTTGGAATGTGATGCTCTTTCTGTGTGACGGTCTTGAACCATTCTACTTCTGCATCTTGCTACAACATGTCCAAGATTATGACATACATAACATTCAACATTATTTATCGGAGGAAATAACCATCTATCACTTCCACAGTTAGGAGCAAAAGATTTTCTTTGAATACTTTCTTTCCTTGGTTGTTGATGGGGTTGACCTCTCATCTCCTTGTTGAACATTTCGGATTTTGCATTAGAGTTCCTTGCCTCACCTTGTGAGCTAGATTCACCTTCAATAGATTCATAAAAACCAAGACCAGTTTTGATAGCAGGCGACCTTTGACTACTAAGAATATCATCCAAAATCTTAGTACTATCTTGAAATCATAATAGTTTATCCTTTTCTTCTAATTTATCTTTCAAGATATTTACCTCAACCTGATGTTGTTCTTCCTTTTCCAGATATTGCTTCTTCAATATTTCTTCAAACTTTCTTCCTTCTTCCACTTGTTGCCTTAGTTTGAGAATCTCATTTTCTTGTTCTTCATTCTACTCCCGCGGCATTTGATGTACTCTGAAGGCACACTCCAGCTGAGATTTTAAACTGATAACTTCTTCTTTGAGGGAACTCTCCCTTTTGTTAAATAGATCTTGTTGATCTATGATTTTATCTGATGCTTCATTTGTTGGTTCATCTTCAATCTGAGGTGATTCAAAATCTGAATACTTGCTTCCACCTAACAATAGGCTGTCAATGTTCCTTCGAGTTGTCTTCCTCTTCTGACACGCTTTCTTTTCCATTGTTCTATGGATCTCCTTCAAGCGACCAAGCTTCTACCAAAGGACCTGCTCTAATACCAACTGTTGGAAATAATACTGGGGGGGGGGGTGAATCAGTATTAGCAAATCAATATAAATTTTTCATTTCATACTCTGATTCATATACGCTACTTCAGTTAAGGGAACCCGCATGTACACACAACTGTGTTTAATGCAACTAGCATATATCCAGTAAACTTATGATTCAGTTAATCCATTATATGTTGATCTTTAATCAGTGCATCAGAACTTCATTAACCATATAAACAGTAAACAGGTGCAGTAAAACAGAATAGATCATCACACATAAGAAACACACATGAACACCATGATATAAGGTGGAAACCCGATGTGAGACAAAAACCACCTGCTGCCATCTTCCTTTACTATAAGAAAAACCTGTTTACAATCTTGTACTGGTGCAGACTCATACCAATACGCGGGCACCCACCTGTAGAAGGCTACAACCTTCTCTCATTCTCCAATTACTACTAGAAGGGATCTACAACCCCCTGGATCTTGTACTAGCCGTTATGTTTACTAGTACGTAGGCACCGGCCTACTGAAGGCTCCAACCTTCACTCGTTTTCCAGCTGCTATTGGAAGGGAGCTCCAACCCCCTAGCTCTTGTACTGGCCGATATGCTTACCAGTACGTAGGCGTCAGCCTACAGAAGGCTACGACCTTCTCTCTTCCTCCAGGGACCATGTTTCATAAATTTTCAGACTAGATCCATCAATAACATCATTCAAACATCAAATACATCTGCATCAATCAATCTCCTTTGCACCAACTACAACTAAATCAATCAATCACTTTTCAGAATGCTGTAACCAGAATACAGTAACAGGAAACAGTAACCAAAACCCAAAACACTGTAACAACAACCATAAGTAGCTAAAGCATATTTTATGAGGTATACACTTCTTCAATGTGTCGAACCTACGTGCATACGCACTTTTCTCAAGGCGAACCTGCGTACAGATATGCAAATCAATTTTAAGATGTATACGTTGTTTTGATATGCAGAACCAGTGTGTATACGCACCTTTTCTAAGGTGAACAAAGATACTTCACTTCAAGCTTTAAGATCTTGACCCATCATTAGATCTTATCCTTCCTCAAGTGCTAAGGTTCATCCTTGATTCAGATCCAGCTGTGCACCATAACCCAATAACTTGTATTTTAGATCTTGCTCTTCATCAGATATTCATCACTTGCACACTTGCACTTTGGCCTAATGATCTTCTTCTCCTTATATAGGTTTAGGCCTCTCTCAATACCATGGTCCAAAACCATGTAGGACCGATACCTTGGACCCAATACCTGGGGTCAATACCTCAGACCAAATACCATGGACCAATACCAAAATACCATGGTCCAAATACCACAGACCAAAACTTAGTTTTCCAACATGTACGTGCCTTTCCTTCTGTGAAAGTGTGTGTGTACGTTATATGCGCCTTTGTATATAGTGATCCTGCATGTATACGTGGCTTGGTATGTAGTGAACCTGTGTATACCTTTCTTCCTTCACTCTTGATGTTTACCTGCTATAATGTGATCATTCATCTGAGAGAGTTGCCATCAAGGAAAACACTTGTGTCATACCTGTATCATAATGCCAACACATATCAGGGTCTCACTCAGAAAATTTTTTCATTCCACCTAGGTCCTTATTAAAAAGTTTACTCACTGATGGTATCCCTAGTAAAAAAACCTCACTCGCCTACGCTCCATCTAGCTCCCTTGACCTCTTCCCATGCCCATTCCTCTCATTTCCCTCTGCTAGGGTTTTGAGGGAATTTTTCTTGGTTTCATGACCTCCATGGATAAATCATCAACAAAAATTATATCCTAATGCTCTTATGCCTTCCCCTATCCTTAATATACCTTCCTAAATGCTTCCCATCACTCATATCCCTCAAAATCATCATTTTCTACAAACCCTAGCCTATTGCTACGCTTTTGACACTTTTCTAGACTATTCCTGTTTTTTTCCCTTTTGGACCACTTCCCCTCACTCAATCCTTGAAATTCTAGTTTCCCTACTTCCTAACATCCCTCCCTACCTCCAAAAATTTTCCTAAAAATTTAGAAACCCCCTATCCCCTTTATTTCCCTTCATTCCTATAAATTTCCCAAATCCCTTGTTTTGCCTACACTAAACCCTAATTTCCTCTCCCATTGAGCTAGGTTTTGCTATGGAATCAGAGACATCTGAGAAGAGGAGGCATAAGGTAGGTAATTTCAAAAAGTATGAGGCCATTCCAACTCATAATAATCATGTCTCCATCATTTTTTAAGAAGCCATTCTAAGGGACAAATCATTTGCCACACATAGGGTCAGTTTTTCTTCAACCTATATTTCTGCCTAAACAGATATGAATTTGAAAAAAGTGAGAGAATTGTTTTCCATCATAGGCCAAGGATGAAAAACCTCCTTCATTTTTTACACAGGTGTCATGGTTTTGGAGAAATGTCAAAAATACAGTTGCTACAAGAGGTTTTCTACATTTCTGCAGTGACCTTGGGAAAATCCGTTTCTCTCTTAGCTGGAGTGTCTAGATGACTTGTCTGATAAGTCAAATGAAAAATATACTATAATATCTTTCCCATGAGCTATCCTAATCTCAATTTGGAGTTGAGGAAGGACTCCACAAATGGTCTGAACAAAGGCATTGCGCATAGCGCACCTTGGCGCTACGCACAGGAGTAGTCTTGGGAGATTAACTTTTTGGAGGGCCAAATCTTATCATTTTTTGGAACCAATTACATTTCTAGAAACTAGACAGGACATGATTTCCAATGAACTATCCTGAGCTCAATTTGGACATTGGGAACCCCTTCAAAACTCAGTTGAAAGATGGCGTTGTTCACAGATCCAAGGCGTTACACACTTGCTTATGGCGTTACGCACTTTTTTGAGCCACTTTTTGAGAAAATGAAAACCACCAGAGGATGCAAACTTACCAATACATCTAATAAAACCACTTTTCCAGCCTTATTTTGAAAAACTAGCAGGTAAAAAGGGGAAAAAACCAAGCAAAAAATCATGTTTCTGCCTCAATTTTGGCTTAGGCGCTACACACTGAGCAGTCTTGGGAGATTGAAGTTTTGAGGGGTAAAATCAACTTCATTTTGCAAACTGGAGGCATATTCAGAAATTAGACTTGAAGGGATTTTTAACAAGCCATCTTGAGCCTAATTTGGACACCTACAACTCAGTCAAAATCAACCTGGAACAAGGAGGGCTCACTTGACAGAAAAATGGTGCACTTGACCATTTGCTGATATTTTTTAATTTTCACTGTAATTTGACTTTCATCTTAGAAAAATGATGTTTCACCTATGTAATTGAGGATGATAAATGTAAATGATGTGGATAAGTTACCTAGGGGTAGATTCATCAGGTAAAATTTATCATCAAGTCAAATGAATCAGTTTCAATGTAATTAGGGAGGAGTCACTTAGAGCTCCCTATACTCTAGGTATCAATTCAGATTTTTGTGGATCTCTTCCTCAACTCATGGATTCAACCCCTGAGGATGAGAGAAGGTTGTTTTGATGTCTATATAATTCCCTTCTTCACTCTTGTAAGAGGTTGGACTCAGTTGGATGTTGTAGTATTGATCAGAGACACTATTGTATCATAATTTGGCTAGTTTTAATAAATGAGTTGCAACTATTTCTTTGGGATACATGTGGTATGAATGTTTAGCATTGTTTCTTCTCTATTATCATTTGTATGAAAGATTTTTAATTTCATAAACCATTTCATGTCTGCTATATGATAATTTTCAAGTTGATAGGCAGAATACATGTTTGCTCATGCTCTGTTTTGGTAAAGTTATCCTAATTTGTCCATTTTTTCTTCAATTTAGGAAGAATACATCTCCTATGCTCTTCCTAACTCCTCATCAGTCTTAAACCATCTCACCAAATTACCATTTAAGTTTTAAGCCTCCTGCCTATCTTTCCCCTTTAAGTGTTTGCAATCATATCTTATTTTCCCTGATCTACCTTCTTTGACCTAATCCTCATCCAGCAACCCCATCAAATCAAATCAAAACAACCTCTGCACTTTATGTTGGGTGTGGAGCCTGATTATCTGTATTCAAAGGTATGCCACATTGGACCCCAGTTCATAATGCCGCCTGTAAAATATTCGCTACAGGGGGGGTCCAAGGGGGGGCGGCTGCGACCTTTGGGAGCCCCCCCCATGGCAGGGGGATCGAGGGAAGCTTCCCCAAAGCTAAAAATAGATGTAAAATTTCCTTGTAAAATGTTGTAATTTTGTAGTCAATCTGGGCCGTTCATTAGGAAAAGATCCTGTTATCTCAAAATCAGACCCTGGAAGGCTGCAGACCAGGAAGACTTCAAGTAACTGTTTCAAACCAATCTTTTAGCTAAGGCTTAGCCTCCTTAGCCTGAGAGGGCTCTCTCAAAGGATTGAAGGTTTTTTATTATGATTAAGATGGCTAACTCTTTGTGAAACAAATAGGAATGAAGCTGGTGGAATCAAAATTAACAAGCATCCATTGGGCTTATGGAGTCTTATGTCATTTAGCATTAACAGTAGAATTGGCTTTGCAATAAAATCAAGGCATTCAGATTTCAATATAGGTAGAGTACACTAAACACCAAAGGACAGTTTACGAGTATATGAAGGAAATTAGAACACTGCAAGTGATTTCTAAGTAATCAAATACTCATAATACTGTAGACAACATGAAAGACAACAAAAGGAACTCATACATTGAACTCTCTATGATTCTTGGGCAGCATAAGCCAGTAGTGTATTACCAAAAGAAACAGAGTCTTTACATAAGCTTAATAACAGAGCTTTTTTACATAAATTTCCTACCCCTATTACATTTCCCTTTCTCCTATATATAGAGTTCTTCTACCTAACTGAGGTTCCTCCTTAAACATTAGGGGAACTCGAAATCTACTTCTAATGACACCTGTTTAACTTTTAACTGCCTATTAAATGTAACACACTGCAACTAGACTTTCTAGAGATCTAAATCAAGTAGGGGTCTAACTCCATATTATGCTAATAATATCCTTTATTACAATCATTCTCGTTCTTTGACATCTGGTCCCTTTTTAGTTTAGCTGTGGTGGATGTTCAAGGCTCCATGCTGGTCTTCAATGTCACATCTTCTCCATTGCCCTGAAACATAGGAAACTACCCTTGTTTATCGGTCTTTGGTTTGCCTCAAAATGTTCGAATCCAAAGAACCATGCCCTTTATCTTTGATTATCCAAAATATAACAGATTGCCACGTCTTTGATGTGTTGTCAACCTCTTTTATGTGTGAAGGCAAAAGCTCTTCCACACTGTCTGACATATCTTGGATTGTAGTAAATATGCTCACTTTATGACAAAAATTTTGGATTTGGATTCGAATACATGTTTCCTCCAGCTATCTTTACCTTGTTGAAAGTTGATAGCTTTAGTTGATCCCTTGAAGATATTCCCTTTTCAAAATTTCTGCTTGTATTTCAAAATCGGTTGACTGAGATTAGATTGTGTAGCTTCAGCAGTTTCGTAGTGCGCTACGAAACTACTGAGCGTTAGTCATCATCTTTAGCAGTTTCATAGCGCGCTACGAAACTGCTGTGTTATTCCAAAAAACACAGTTTCAACCAAAATTTTTCCATTTTGAGCCTTTTGCTATTTAAACATTCTTTCAACTGCTCCAAGGCCTTTCAAAACTGAATGGAAATGTATGATTCTTCAAGAAAGATTATACCAAGCAAAACCATCAAAATTTGAAACATAGCCTTACTTGAAGTGAGATTTCTTTAAGGAGATTCTTTCAGCTGGCTTAACTGTATCTTTAAGTCTTCAATTTGTTTCTTCATGACCTTGATCCCAGATCTGAGGTTTGTATTGACTTTTCTGATAAATTGAGCTTCCTTTATTGCAGGAACAGTCTAGCTACGGAATTGAACACTAAAATCAACCACCTCAGGAATTTGAAATGTTTGGTCCTCCCACCAAGCTTGCATTTGGTTAAAATAAGCCTCCTTAACTGCAAATTTCCTGCCAGCTTTCTTCAATCTAGCAATTTCAAAGTTGGCAGATTCCAATCTCCTTTTCAAGTCTTCCACACTATCTTCTTCTTGAATGGCAATTGCTTTGCCTTTATCCTTTCTTTCATGATTCCGTGTCACCTCCCCTATTTCATCTACTCTTGGCAGTACCTCCTGTACTTGTTTAAACTTCCTCGTTATGGGTCTCCTGGGCTTAAAAACGAATTGCTCAACCTGATCATCAAACTTGAGTTTTTTCGAGGCTTTGACTCTCTTAGCCTTCTCTTTTCCTGACTCTATCAAATCTACTTGAACTAGTGGGGACTCTTCAATGTCAATGGCTTGCAATAAATCATTTAAGTCTCCCTTTGAAACAGGGCTTTTTTCAATACTCACTGACTTACCTTTTTCTTTAGCCACCTGGCTCCTAGTCCTTCTTCTTTGAACTCCTTCACCTGTGCTTGATTCATGTGCAATTTCTTTGACCTGAGTTTTCTCTTTAAGGGACTGCTGGGGTGTATCCTGAATAGTCAGTGGCCTGGTAGATTCTCTTACTTGTTTCCTTGCCTTTAACTTTGAAAACCTCTTGGATCTTGTTTTTGCCTGATGACCGGTTGTTGTTGAAAGATCTTTTGCAGCTTGAGGACTGAGACCGGTCTTGTTCTTGAAACCAGACATGAATATGAATGTGTCCCAGTCCTTACCTACCCTCTAGAGTTCATGCAAAACAATCAACTTAACCAAGACATGGTGGAACAATGAAGTCTCACAGGCTTCTTTTCTTAGCTGCACCTTGTCACACATTTTGCTTAAGCTGCGAATAAGTAAAAAGGTAGATCAATAGATGTCTTTCCTGTGAAATGAAATAGAAGTTTAAAGTGATATGAATACACTTTGTTATATCTCCCTTCATAGGTAAGGTACTTCTGTATACAAGTAAGCAAATTGGCATATGACTCTTTGACATAACTTCTAGGAACAAACTTGCTTAAATCTGAGTTAATGAACTCCTGCTTTAGAAATTCTTTGCACGGGGTCATATCAAATTTGAAATTCTTGAACCAACTTTCTTGCCCTCTTGGAATCTCCGTAACTGTGGATATCATGTCTGGTGAGACCTGCAATTCCAGCATACCAACCTTTGAGTTTAGTCCTGTGAAATTCAGGGAAAATTCCTTAGTAACTTGTGCATGACCTCCCTGGAGCTTCTTGCAAAAATTCCAACATCCAGCTTGTTTAAATGCATGCTCGACTTCTCTGTTCTTCAAGGTTATGTCTAAACCTTTAGGCTCGTTTCTCAAACATTTGCCTGATCTGTGGTCTTTCCTTTCTGCCGATCCCTCCATGAAGGTTTGAAACACTGTCGCTGCTCAAATTTCAGTCTCTGCCTTGTTTGAATGGTTGCCTCGCTTGATAACAATGTATTCAAATTGAAAACTTGCAGACTTGTTCCTCATGCAACGAATACAATCATCATTAAGACTGTGAATACCTGGCTTTTCTTGGAACTTGTAATCCATGTGTACCAACGTACCTAGTGGTTGTAATAATGGAGATAAGTGGTTGGACATGATATGTGGAGTGCATAAACTGACAATGAATGACGCAACCATAGATTAACTTGACATATTTGACAGTTGGGAAAGATTCGCTGCGGAATGCACGACTCTTCGATTTCGCAGCGCAGTCAGTGTAAATTTTGAATTATGCGCTACGAAATCACCTAAGACATGTCGCACTGTGAAATCACCTAAAACACATCGTGCTGCAAAATCACCTAAAGGACTTTTGCACTGCAAAACTGCTAAAAAGGATTTATGCGTTGTGAAAACACTTCAAAATGGTTACATGCACTACGAAATCACCTAAAAGGCTTTGTGGCACATAGTAATTTTTAAACCAAACTGACACATGGCTATGAGACCGGTGATGAATGAGAATGACCAGTGATGAATGAGAATGCATATTTGACTCAAGACCCCCTAAGACTCAGACTCTAAGTAAAAACAAAATCAAACTTAGACTAGCACCGACCTTTATCATCAAACTAGTATGATAAATTTTGGCATTAGAATTCTTAAGTGATAACAGATCTGATGGTAGAAGTTATGTTTAATTTAGGGTTTTTTGCCTTAAAAGGCAACCCCTCTCTATATATGAGGGAATTGTATTTCATCTATGTACATCTATATTCTGAGAAAGAAGAGAGAGGAGATTGAGCGAGAGAGAAGAGGGAATTACAGCAGATTTGTTGTAGGTTGTATCTCTTCAGTTTGTTGGATAATATAAAAGGAAGGACCAGTTGTTTCTCCGTGGACGTAACCCAAAGTGGGTGAACCATGTATATCTGTGTCTCTCTTGTTTTATTTGTTTTCTGTGTTTATAATTCTGCAATATTTTATGTGTTCCATTGCTCTGTAATATATAATTTTCTAACACTTTATACCTAGCCTAAACCCCTAACCATCCAGCCCTCTTGGCTATGATTCTTTGGAGAGAGCCCTCTCTGGCTTGGTAGGGATAGCTACCTAGTCAAAAGGTTGGTTTGCGGTTGCCTCAGCTGGACTCTTCCTCAGCCTTGGAGATACGGAGGAGTGATAACATACTGGCGCCGTTTTCAGGGAACGAAATATTCATTTTCCCTAGGTGTACGAAAAAGTTTAGATCTGATTGCTTATGGTGGACAGTGATCAGGCACACGAAGGTTAAAATCATTCACTTGGCGACTCCATTGACTCAAAGATCCAGAAATCAACACTTCATCATGAATCCACTTTTCAAGAACTAGTAGTTTGAAAACCTTCTTGGTGACTTCATTGTTATCAAGATGAGTTCTACTGCAAGAAGAAATCTCAAGTATGCTTCTATGGATCGATCTCAGATCCCTGGATTTCTGTTATGCTCTTGACCTGCGAGAAGATGCCAGAATACCAAATATGCGAAGAAATACAACCCAGAACACAGAACAAAATGAGAAATAACAACATGTATTTTATTATTCAGAGATGAAAGCAATGTTCACTTGCCTCTTCGAGGGGGCAACCTCCAATAGAGCAAGGCTCGATTACAAAATAAGACACGATGCTCCTCAATGGGGAGTCTCTATCCTTTATATAGGATTCATACATGCAATACCATGGGTCAGTACCATGGTTCTATTAATACAATATATCTAATACCATGGCCCATTTGCAACTAACTGTGGTCCCTTTCTTTAAATATGGGTCAACCACTTACAACCCAGTTGCAACTAATTGTGGTCCCTTTCTTTAAATGCGGGTCAACCACTTACAATTATTAATATGGGATTTATTGACTCTTTAACTAACTATAACTATGACTTGACCCTATTACATAAATAAGGGGGTTAGGGTTGGACCCTAACATGCCCTCCCCCATAAAAACAGCCTTGTCCTCAAGGCTGAAGCTGCGGAAACTGCTGAAGAATAGTGGTTGGTTCCCAGGTTGCATCTTCTAGAGAGGTGTCTTTCCACTTGACGAGGACTTCCTTGATCGTGCAGCCACACAGGTACCATTCTCGCGTGTCAAGAACCTGTTCAGGTTGGAGCCAGATTGAACCTTCTTCATCCAATTCCAGTAGACTAGTTTGAATTCTACAATTGTTCCCTACCACTTTCTTGAGGCATGAGACATGGAAGACGGGATGGATTTTTGCAGTGGGTGGCAAGGCTAGCTTGTAGGCTACTTCTCCAATGCGCTGAAGTATTTGATACGGTCTGTAGAATTTTGGAGATAATTTCTGACGACCCTTGTCTTTGAGTGATGTTTTCTTGTATGGTTGCAGCCTCAAGAATACCTGATCCCCTTCTTGAAATGTATGCTCTGAACGATGTTGGTCTACCTATTGCTTCATGCGATTCTCAGCTTGATGGAGATTATCTTTGAGGTGGGTGAGCATGGTTGCACGGTTCTGTAGGAGTTGATCCACTACTTGTACCTTAGATCATCCAGGGATATAAGAAGTAGGTGAAGGGGGGAGTTGACCATAAACTGCTTCATATGGAGTCATCTTGGTGGCAGCATGATAGTTATTATTATACCACCATTCGACTAGAGGTAACCATTGTACCCATAAATGTTTCTTTTCTGAAGTGAAACACCTGAGGTACGTCTCCAGACATTTGTTGACTGCTTTAGTTTTTCCATCAGTTTGGGGATGATATGAAGTACTGAGTTGGAGTTGGGTGCCTTGTAGCTTGAAAAGTTCCTACCAAAAGTTACTGGTGAAAATCAGGTCACAATCAGACACAATGGAAGTGGGCATGCCATGCAATTTGAAGATCTGGTGCATGAAAGATTGAGCCACCAAAGTGGGTGAAAAAGGGTGGGGTAGGGCGCAAAAATGAGCATACTTAGAAAGTTTGTCCACAACCACCATGATGACTAACTTGTTGCCTGACTTCGAAAGACCAGTAATGAAATCCATAGAAACATTCATCCGGATTGAGGCAAGTATGGGCAATGGTTGTAAAGTGCCTGGGGACTAGATTGTTTCTCCTTTGTGGCGTTGACACACATCACTTTCAGCTACAAAAGTAAGAATGTCCTTTTTCATGTCTGTCTAAAAGAAGGAACAGTGAGTGTGATCATAAGTCTTCTGAAAGCCTGAATGGCCTGCAGTGGGATATGAGTGCAACTCTGCCAAAATGCGCCTTTTTAGGGTGGATGTCAGTGATATCACTACTTTTTCCTTGTAGCGAAGAATATCATCCTTTCAAGAGTAGCCCGCTGTGGAATTTGGATCTGCTTGCAAGTTATGAATGAGTTGGAAGAGCGAAGGATGTGAAAACCATTCCTTGCAAGCTTCTTCAATCCACTCTGTAATGGGAAGAGAGATTGCTAGCAGGGTGTTGTCCTCCTCAAATTGGCGTGATAAAGCATCCGCTACGACATTTTCACGCCCTTTCTTGTAAATTATCTCATAATCATATCCCAACATTTTGGCTAGCCATTTATTTTGTTGTGGCGAGGATAGGCATTGCTCCAAAAAATATTTAAGGCTTTGATGGTCTGTGTGGATTTGGAAACATCGCCCCAATAAGTATGGTCACAGGAATCCACTGCATGTAAGATGGCCATCATCTCCTTCTCATAGGTAGATTATCCCAGATGTTTCCCACTTAGTTGTTGGCTAGTGAAGGCCAAGGGTCGACCTTCCTACATTAAGACAGCCCCAATACCCATACCTAAAGCATCACATTCAATCACAAAAGAATTGGTGAATTCGAGTAGTGCCAATACGGGAGTGGAACACATGGCATGTTTGAGAGCTACAAATGCCTGTTGTGCTTCATCATTCCAAAAGAATGAATTTTTCTTGAGAAGGTGAGTGAGGGGTCTAGTAATGCAACCATAATTATGAACAAATTAGTGATATTAGCTAGTGAGACCCAAAAATCCTCTCAAACTCTTCAAGGTCTTTGGTTCGGGCCAATCCTGCATTGCCTGGATCTTTTTGGGATCCACCTTGACACCTTCACACCCCACAATGTGGCCCAAATACTCGACTTCTTTCATGCCAAAAGAGAACTTGGACAATTTGACAAATAATTTATGCTTCCCGAGTAGTTGCAAGAGCAGGCCTACATGCTAAAGATGTTTTTCCCAGGTGAGGTTGTAGATGAGAATGTCATCAAAGAAAACAAGGACAAATTTTCTGAGATATGGTTTGAGTAGGTGACTCATGAGGATCTGAAAAGTGGATGGGGCATTACAGAGACCAAATGGCATGACCAGAAATTCATAATGAACTTCATGAGTTCGGAAAGAAGTCTTCGGAATGTCTACTTCTTTCATGTGAATTTGGTGATAGCCTGAGCGAAGGTCTAGCTTAGTAAAGAATTGAGCCCCATTCAGTTCATCCAGCAAATCATCAACAACCAGGATGGGGAATTTATCTTTGACCATTAGATTGTTGAGGGCCCTGAAGTCTGGACACATACGCCATTCCCCATCTTTCTTGAGCACCATGACCAGTACATTGTTAAAAGTAATTTGGTTTTGCAGATCATGTTGATCAGCTCACATCAATTATTATTTTCAATTGTCTATGTGAGAATTGATCTCAAATTTTGAATGCATATTCGTGTCAACCAGTCAATGTATAATTCTCTGAAAGATCGGTATATTTTTTGTCTATCAGCTTATTTTCACATGAATTTTGCCTTGAGAATCCTGTGATACCATGCTAGGATGTTAAACATATCTTGAATGATGGTCATTTCTCAACATTGTAAACAACTGAATTTCACATCCTAAACATTCATTTCTTGTGATTGAACAATACGCCAACTGACATGATTTGATCCACATTGGATGGAATTTTACCTAAAAAAAATTAGCATTATTGATATGGTATACTGGCATGTTTTTGTGGAGGAACAAATCTTTAATACTAGTGTATTTTCTTAACTACTCACCACCGGTTCATTTTACAACATAGTTTACATAGTGCTTGAAGTATTTGGATAATTGATGTTGACATTTGTAATATCGTCACCATTTGAAGTGCTCTAAAATAGTGAAATCTATTCCAATTCACAATGGTATAAACTCTGATATCTTATTACCTTTAGATGATCGTTGTTTATGTGGCAAAATTGCTGACTTTGTCCACTTGCATCTGTTCATTATTTTATGGTTTCAATCTGATCTAAAAACACAAAGATAACATTCCTTGAATGCTGATCATATTATTCACTATTTATTTGGGTTGGATTGTTGTTCTCATTGTCCTTTAGCGATAGCAGTTTGCTTGGCATTTCTCTGGTCTATTATTGCAAGAACACAACTCTCTGAATATGATCTTCTAACGATGACAACAAATCCTTGATGATTAAGATGTGGTGAACTAATTAGGAGTGCTTACTTAGCTAAGACAGATACTTTTATGGAGCATCTAAATCATGTTTTATTGTTGAAACTTTATGATACTTCTATATCATACACTGTGATTTCAGTTTAGTTTAATTAACTGTTATGATGTTGAGTATAATGTTACATGAGGTTTCGTGATATAATGGTAGGAGGATAATAATGCACATGTTGTTCTTATAATGATGATGTATCCTTATGATGATGATGATATGCATAGGCATTATGATGTTATGTCAAGGTATATTGTCATATTCATTTACTACGTGATGATAGGTATTTGATGTTGAATACTCATGGTGGATATGATATGCATAACGTGACATAGGATTATGATGTTATAATATGAGGTTTATGGACATGTGATTCATTTATTATGTGAAGTCATGATACGTCTTTGATGCAAATATGTTGATGTTATAACTTATGATTGTATTTCATGAGGTGAAGCATGTGATAGTTGCATACAAATTTATGACATGCATGAGCATGCAGTTCGTTATTATTCATAATGTTGTGATTAACAATGATGAATGTTCTCATGATGACATGCAAGACTTGGCATGTGGATTATTTTATATGATACTATGATGGTATAGCTAATGCATTGGTTGCATGTTGAAGTGTGATGATTGACAGGACTCCACAAATGGGCCGAGAGGGTCGGTTTATTTGATGATCTCGTGCGAGCCCATACGCACGAGGGAGAATAAGTAACACCATATGGGCTAGGGACAAACTCAATCAACACTACATATGCCAGTGGTTCCTTTGTCTTGTATAGCTCTTGATGGATAGCTCTTGAGGGGCTATGGGACCATCTTGAGGAGGCCAAGTGCCTGATATTGTAGGCTAGGTGCCTAGTATTGTATTGGGATGCCGAAGTCTGGTGGGGGTGTAAGGACTTCGATGCCTGGGGTTGTGCGCCTTAGTGAGTTGTGGAGGGAGTGGGCCAACCTTGCGAGATGCCCAGAGACATTGAGCACTGTACCAGATGCTTGCCTTGGGGCCTTGGGGGCAGATGAGGTCTAAGTCAAGCGTGAGCCTTGGGGCCAGCCTTGGACTAGGATACAGAGTGAGGAGGTTTATGCTTGATTCCAAAAGTGGGAAAAAAGACAGAGATTCCTTGGGATTTCCCGAGTGTTGTGAAACTTTCGATTCCTGCTGGTTATACTAGTTCAACAGAGGGTGTCGGGACTATTACATGAAGTAATAAATAACAAAATAAATGTAATGTACCTTAATAATAAATAATAAATAATAATAATAAAAACTTAACTTCGGGACGAAGTTCCTTAAAGTGGGGGAGTATGTAATGTCCCTTAATAATAAATAATAAATAATATAAATAATAAATAATGTAATATTAAATAAATAGTAATAGAAAATAAATAATAAATAATAATAAATTAATAAATTAATTACATGCTCTAAATAAATATAAATAAGAATAAACAGAAAAATAGTAAAAATCAGTAAAGCTATCAAAAAGTAAAAACAAAAGAAATAAAACAAGAAAGCAGTAAAAAATCAGTAAAGCTATCAAAAAGTAAAAACAAAAGAATAAAACAAGAAAGCAATAAAGTTGCATGTTGACACATGGAGTGTGTGCATGTGGTTCCCCTTCCAATGTTTGCTCTATTTAATATATGGGGAGGAAGATGAGAGGCATTCCATCATTCCATGATTCCACCATCCATTCTCTTAGGAGAATAGTGTTGTGAGACAAAGGATTCCCTGGCAGTAGTACGTTGATTGAAAGCTCGGGGGGTGGCCAGTTGTAGCAAGATTTTGTGCAACTGAGCCTACGGTTGGGTGGAGAGTCATCCCCAAGACTTTTTTGCAGGTAGCAAAATTCAACTAGCGTTCCACAAGTAAGTTGTCTCTCTTCCCTCATTTTTTTGTAATTTAATGTTAACTAGTTCATAAATTGCTTGTTGATTATAAATCACTTGATTAACCTAATTAATTATGTGTTGTTATTTCGGGGTTGTTACAAGTATGGCCACATCAATGGGACGTAATGGCTGAAATCGCAACCCTACCTAAAAGGGGTTATGGCTTGTTGAGTTGTCGAGAGCTTTGTTGTAGATGTGTTGGACATAGGGGAGGCTTTCATCCCATGTGCGTGGATGCTTCAAGTTGTACATGCGCAGAATGTGTACTATGATCATGTTGATGACCTTTGTTTAGCCATCAATTTGGGGATGGAAAGTCGTGGACATAGTGAGTTTGGTATCCAGCATCGACCAAAGACTCGACCAAAATGCACTTAGGAATATGCTCTCCCGAAATTAGACAATGGATTGTGGGATCCCAAAGTGTGCCCACACTTGCTCAAATAAGAGCTTAGCAATGGGATCTATTGTGATACTCTTCTTGTAGGTCGCCATAATGGCCATCTTAGAGAATTTGTCGATGACTACGAAAATGCAGTCATTTCCATGCTTATTACAAGGAAGGCGCGACATGTAATCCATGGATATGGATTCCCAAGGTAAACTAGGAGTAGGAAGAGGAGTGTTGGGTTGTGTTATATTCTTTCCACAACTAACCTACGTAATTAACAGAAGGGTTAGAGGGGGGGCGGAAATGGGGGGGTCATAGGGGTGGCGGTAGCCCCCCCTATCCGGGGGTTTGGGGGGGGCGGGTAGCCCCCCTCTACGGGGTCCAGGGTAGCACCTCGCGAAAAAAAAAATTGGACCCTATATTAGGTTGGGCGGACCTACCTATGGTTTTAAGTCCATGGTTTTGGATGCGATGGTTTTCAGTCCATGGTTTTTGACGCGATGATTTTCGGTCCATGGTATTGGATGCTTCGACATGTATAAATATGTATTGTAACATTGAAAGGAACATAATGAAAGATCAAGCTGGTAGTCCCGGTTTTGGGATCCAAGGGAAAATCTTTGTGTATATGTGTTTTATGTGTTATTCTCTCGCATTGTCTATTTTATGTGTTTTAGAATTCGTATGCAGGTAATTTCTATACGGGGTTAAAACCTACAAGGAGTATATATGCCTTGCTTCTTGATGGTTGGTTTGGAAATGGCATAGGCAGTGTATAATTTAATGTATCTCCCAACATCTTAATGAAGGTTTGACCAATAAAAATAGTTCTGCAGTACTGTCACTTTTTTCTCTACTCCAAAATTTCCAACAACCCAACTCTAGTATTCCTCCGAAATCATCTTGGCACGCTCGCTTAAAGGAACACAAATGTGTCCCGGGTGGCATAATAGTGCATCTTGGAGGTGAAAAAATGGAACTTTCTTACCTTCCAGGAGTGTTTGGTATGTGCTGTCGAATTCTGGATCGCTCTTGTAAAGATGTGGCCACACCGAAGCCTCGTGCCCACAGGAGTCAAGCACAGTGACCAGCGCCATGACTGGTGATCAACTAACGCAGTCTATAAAATTATTGGTGTTTCTCTTATTTTACTTAATGTTCAAACGAAATTGTTTCAGATATGTGGACCATTTCTGATCGTGATCGTTCTACAACCTCCCTTGTGTTTATATGAACTATAAGGGTCGGTGATCTGTTTGGATGACCATTTTCTTCCCCATAATGTAATGCTTCCATTGATGGTTGGCCTTCACAATGGAATACATTTCTTTGTCATAGGAGGGATACTTTCGGACTGTGTTTGAAAGTGTCTCACTGTGGTAAGCCATGGGATGCCCTTGCAGAGTAAGAACTGCACTAATATCATAGTCAGAGGCATCTGTCTCAATCTCAAATGGTTGTTACAGGGCTGGTAATGTGAGCATTGGTGTAGAGCAGAGGCGTTGCTTCAACTTGGCAAATTCCTTATGTTGGGTTTCAGACCAAAAGAACTTTTCTTTCACTCCACCCTTGGTGACTTGACTTAAAGTCCAAGTGATATGAGAGAACCCCAACACGAACCTTCGGTAGAAATTGGCAAGGCCCAGAAAGTTGCAGAGCTCTGTTAGAGTGGTTGGGGCTGACCAATCTCGAATGACTTGTATCTTAGATGGTTCCACATGCACACCCCTCTCATCAATGATGTACCCCAGATATTGAACCTGGGTCATGCCAAAAGTGCATTTCTCCATATTTTCACACAACTTGTGTTGTCGCAAGGTTTGTGATTTGAACTTAAGTAGGAAAGCAACAAATTACAGATATAACCATAGATACAGTGTGCTTACAAACAGAATGGAAGAAAGACTAGCTCAGACGATGGTAGCTTATCTCTAAGAAGAGATGTGGAAGATACATGCCTCTAAATTGCATTACAATGAGGCTCAAGGGCCTATTTATTATTGAAAAACATGAGAAAACCATAAACAACCAAAACCCTAACCCCAAGATATGTAATGCCAAGAGTTTGTGGGCCTCGTTGGGGTTAGTTGGGCAGTCAGCTTCTCGGGGTAACAACTTGGTCATATTATCTTTGTTTTGCGCGTACAATACCTTGTTGGAAATATCTCTGCGAGTACTAAATTATTTTCCACAAGCCCCTACTTATGGCTATAGGCTTGTAGCGGACCTCAAAAAAATGTCGTTTAGGGGGTCAAAACTGCTCCGGAAGTTCAGGACCTAAAAAACTGCTAAAAATAGTAAATATTGAAATAAACAAGGAAAAAAATGAAACCGAATGGAGGTCTAAGTGGAATAGGTGGGTGGCCACCAATATCCACCTGGCCCATTCCTCCCCCCTTAGGAAGCAATGGTCCCCATTGCGTACAGAGCCTCCATGAGCTGATGAAATTTTTGTTGAACCTTTTCCCTAGTTAGCCAATTGCCTTGGTATAGGAGTTAGCCAGCTTTGACAACCAGATATAGTTAGATCTTCTGCTGGCAAGTGTTCTTGACCTGTGTATCCATAATCCAATCAGTTATGTCATGTTCCATGCATTTTGGGTTTAAATCTGTTGGTGTGAGCTATTCAGCAATGTCTTATGTGTCCAGTAATGGTGGGAAGTATGGTGAAGGCAGTCCACATTGAACACTGGGTGCAGGCTAAGGAATGGGGGAATACTGAGCTCAAAATCATTGTCTCCTATAGCCTTGGTAATGGTGTAAGGACCATATAGGAGTGGTCAGAACTTCCGATGGGCTTTGGTAAGGTGTTCTTTCTACAAATGCAACAAAACTTTTTCACCCACCTTAAACTTGTGTGGCACCTGATGTTGATCATGTCGTTGCTTGTACTTGGCATTTTTCTTCTCCAGAATGTCGTGAGCCTTCTAGTAAATGTGTTGGATGCTTTCAATAAGTCTAGTCACTTTATTAGCCTCGGAAAATACATGTGTGGATTTTGTCTGTGTAGTCGGATGAGGCATGGAAACATCAATCGGACACAATGGTTGAAATAATAGACCCATTTGAAAGGGACTGCGACCACTCGAGCTATGGAGATCTCTATTATAATTGTGTTGCACATATGGGAGACTCTCATCCCAGGTTCGAGGATGCTTGTAGTTGTACATGTGGAGTATGTGCACTATCATCCTACTAATGACCTCTGACTGGCCATCAGTCTGGGGATGGAAGGCAGTCAACTTGGTGAGCTTGGTGTCCAATAGTGTCCATAGACTTAACCAGAATGTGCTTAGGAACCTATTATCCTGATCTGAGATAATGGTCTGCGGGATCCCAAAATTTGCCCATACTCGTTCAAAGAAGAGTTTGGTAGTGTCCTCTATGGTGATATTCTTCTTGCAGGCTGCCAATATAGCCATCTTAGAAAAATTTTCCATGACCACAAATATACAGTCATTACCATGCTTGGTAGAAGGGAGGCCAGACATATAGTCCATGGAGATGGATTCCCACGGCTGGCAGGGAGTAGGCAGAGGAGTGTACATGTCTTGCTTCTTAATGGTTGGCTTGGCGATGGCGCAGGAAGTGCAGGATCTCATATATTTCCCAACATCCAGTCGGAGTTTGGGCCAATAAAAGTAATTTTGTAGTATAACCACAGTTTTCTCCACACCAAAGTGTCTTATGACCCGACTGTAGTGTGCCTCCCAAATCAGCTTGGTGCGCTCGCTTGAAGGAACACAAAGGTGGCCCAAGTAGCATAATAATGTGTCCTCTAGGTGGAAATCAGGAACTTTCTTTCCATCTAATAGCATCTAGTATGTGGAGGTGAACTCTAGATTATTTTTGTATAGTTGCATCCATCCAGAGGTCTCATGACCACAAGAGTTGAGAACAGTAGCCATTGCTGCAACTGGGGGTCGGTTGAGGTAGCTTGCAACATGATTGGTGTTTCCCCTTTTGTATTTAATGTTCAAGTGGAATTGTTATAGATATGTAGACCACTTCTAATGGCAATCATTTTGTGACTTCCCCTATGTCTAAATAACCTAAAGAGGTTGATGATCGATGTGGATGATTGTCTCCTTCCCTAGAATGTAGTGCTTCCACTGTAAGCAAGCCTGCATGATGGAATACATCTATTTGTCATAGTTGGGGTACTTCTGAATTGTATCGAGAAGATTCTCACTATGATAGGCCATTGGATGCCCGTGTTGGGTGATGATTGCACCAATAGCATAATCTGAGGTGTTTGTCTCGATTTCAAATGGTTGTTCCAGGTCTGGCAGTGTGAGTATTGGTGCAGAGAAAAGGCAGTGCTTCAACTCAACAAACGCATTATGTTGGGACTCGGACCAGGAAAACTTTGTTTTCGCCTGGCCCTTATTAATCTGACTCAAAGGCCAAGTAATATGGGAGAATCCCAACACGAATCTCCGATAAAAATTTGCAAGGCACAAAAAGTTGTGAAGCTCCGTTAGAGTGGTCAGGGTTGGCCAATCCCAAAATACTTGGATCTTAGTCGGGTCCACATGCATGTCACACTCATCTATGATGTAACCCAAGTATTGGTGTTGGGCATGGAATCCCCCCACAGCATGTTTTGGGGCTCAAAGCCCAAGTTTTTGTCAAATATGTTGTAAGACTCCGCGAATTGTGGGCGCAGAGCGCGGAATGTATATTGAGTCAAAAGGTTGTCTGCCCTAAGTGGTGTAATGTAATGTAATGTCATGTCGGCCTACCCATGGTCCACCGACCATGGGATTGTATAAATAGAGCAAGGCTCTAAGTTGTAAAGATAGCTAATTGGAGATAACAAGAGATGAATATGAATGGTTCAAGCATAGAGTAAGAGTCTAAGTGCTTTGGGTTGTAGAAGTAGGAAGAGGCTCTGTAGTTGAGTGTGTAGAGGCCTAGTAGAGTCTGCAGCTGAGTGCGCGGACCCCTACATCTGAGTGCGTAGGGCGGTGTCAGATCTGTAACCTTGAATGAAGAATAATAAAGAGAAGTTGATTCCAATTTTTGTGTATTTTCTTTTGTATTACATTCTATGTATTTATATTGTTTTGCTTATCGCGCACACTTATATGAATGTTGAATATACTGTTAAATATCACTAGACTTACACAGATAAGTTAAGTAATTAGAGAACAATAGGTTAATAGTAAGGAACATGGATAATAATACAGATCGCGCCTTGAGTAGGGCTGCGTGAAGGCAGCATCAGAGGTTGCGAGGGACTAATAGATGCGCACAGGGTCAAACTGCAGACCACCGGAGCTCATCAGACATCCCCAGGGTGCGGAAACCTGGTTCTAGCACACTCCCATACTACTTTGTGTAAGACCTTAGTCCACACTCCCCGGACTGTTGCCAAAAAGGCCAGTAGTACCAGGATTTGTTTGGCTAAATCACCTTTGATCCTGGGTCAGGCCCATACAAACCAACAAATGGTTCCATTGCCAGGACCGGGATCTGCATAAGGGATGTCTGATGTCATGCCACTGGAATCCAATAAAGAAAGAAATTGAAGGGTGGTTGGACAAGAAGATTCACGAGTTCGCGGCACAGGAAAACAGAAATCTGTGAGTATCTAAGGAACAGTGGTTGGAGAGTTACTTGTATACAGAAATCCATGAAATTTTCTTTGCATCCTTTCCTTTTGAGTTGTATGAGTGGATCGCGAAGCTAACAAACAGTCATGGAAGGTGTAGGCTCGACAAACCAATCGTGTGGACTCCGAAATTAGTGTGCGGACTAGAAGCATCAGGAGATAAGATCGCATGAGTTGTGGACCATTAGCTCAACCGAATTATAGGAGGATTTATCACTGAGTTTGCGGTAGATACAGTCGCCAGCTACAGTGAGGTGGAGCGACATTTCCTCAAGGGACCGCGAGGTAAGTATATTAAATATTTAAAACTTGGATTTAGATGCTATTTTGTGAAAAGTGGGTTATGCGAATAAATTAATGTTTGGGGGCTACGCGAAGTGGGAATATCTAGAGAAGCAGAAGTAGTGAAGAATTAGAAACAAGTCCCTTAATTTCCCCCTCACATGAAAGCGAGGAAGAGCTCACAAAAGTTTCTCTGAGAAGCGCGGTCAGTCTGATAAGGTAGCGAATTCTACGCTTACCACCTACACCGCCACCCATCTCACCCTCCTCACCTCCATCTTCACCCAGCTGACCTCTACCACCACCGTAGTTCAATATGGCGAGTGCAATCAAACTACCGGTATTCAGAGGAGTAGGGAACAAAGCTCTGGACCAATTCTAGTTCATGGTAAGAGCGGTATGGGAAGCACAAGGGGTCGAGGATGACAATATCAAAAAGGCTACGCTGGTAAGCGTGCTACAAGATCGCACATTAACATGGTACATCAAGCATTCTAATGACCATCCAAATGCAGGAATCGCAGAAATCCAGACCGCGCTAAACAGGGAATTTAGTAGGCCAAAGTCAGAAACACAATCAATCATCGGGTTTAAGGAGATCGCGATGCTCCTGGGCGAGACCCCATGGGATTTGGACCAAATACTGAAGGGTATGATTCACGAAGCCAACATGACATTGATGGATGGACAGCACCGTGCATGGTTTGTAGCATCACTAACACCGCACTTAAGGACAACGCTATCACAGCAAAAACTTTCCACCCAGGCCGAAGCTTTGGAGATGGCGATGAGATTGCATGAGACCCCTATACAAGACCTTGGTCTGGGAGTCCAACAAATCCACGTGCAACTACAAAATATGTGTTTGGAGATGCAGAGTTTGAAACAGGATAGGACCCTTGGCCAGAGGCACGCGAGGTATGGTGCATAAAATGCAAAGGCCAAGGGCATGACAAGGACCACTATCCAGTGTTCGCAAATTACTTGGCAGGAGGAGGGTCGATGTCGTTAAGACCTGAGGCACAAGCAGGACCAAGCGTGGTGCCTGCATTATGGTGCGCGATCTGTCAGATAGGAGGAAAACAAACTACGGATAATTGTCATCTATTGCAGAAGTATACACAGACATCCCAACAATTATTTTGTAATTTCTGCAGGTCGGTAGGCCATGATGAACGCACCTGCAGAAGCTACGAACTAATGATGGATCGAACTCCTACCTACAGGGTGCAGACAGAAATGCGAACCCTCGACCCAAATGTAGGAATGGCACGCACTGGATTTCAGGGGCGCGGTCGAGGTTGAGGTGGAATGGGACTAGGAAGGGGTCGCGGACAACTAATTTGTTACAATTGCAGAGGGCCAGGGCACTATGCCCGCGATTGTACAAACCCAACAAGGACATCATTTTTGTACTAAACTCAGTTTGATCATGAGGCATAAGACTTCCCTACATTGATATCGAGACTGCGCGAAAAAGGGGTACTTCAGCCCCCTCCGACTCAGAATTTGCAGATGATGAGGTCTGAGCCACCCGAAGAAGACCCGAATGTAAACATGATTCTCAGGAGCGATATGACCACTGGTGATGACAAAGGTAAGGAGTCAGAAGAAAGTGCATGGGTTCACAAGGCTTCTACAAAGGAACCCGAATTTTATTTAGAACGCGCGAAGGAGACATTCATGGAAGCTAAGAAGAGCTTCACGGAGGCCTCCACTTCAGGTAGTAAAGATCGACTAGAACCAGGGATGGATCCTTCAATGCTCACTACCTTTCTAGAGACATGGATGAAACTGCTACGCGATAGCAAGGCAGTAAAAGGGCTACAGGAACTTATCACTAGGTGCGCGGGGTCAAAAGAACCGCGCATGGCCCAGAAACTTGGAAAGCATGCATTATGCACATGAAGGGAAATGAGGCTGACTGCGCAAATTGGAGAGTATGAAATGGATCAAGTAATCCTGGATCTTGGATCGAACGTGAATGTACTACAAAAACAAACATGGGAACGCATGGGCATACCCATGCTACAGTGGTCTCCTATTCAGTTACGAATGGCGAACCAACAGAAGATCTTGCCCATGGGAATAATGCAAGGGGTAATAGTAGATATTGAAGGTGCGAGCGCGCAGGTGAATTTTGAAGTGATAGAGATTGTCGATGACAGTAATCCCTATCCCGTGCTACTAGGAATAGACTGGGCCACCGATATGAACTGAGTCATAAATCTGAAGAAGTGAAAAATGATCTTTGAAACAAAGTCACTACGCGTAGTAGTACCGCAAGATCTAGCCGAAGGAGCGCGATACACTGGACCGGTGCGCGACGATGATAGTGATGATGATTTCGATTGTATTTACAAGATAACCGTGCAAGAAGAGGATTGGGTGAATCCAACTGTAGATGGAAGGATTTCGTGGGAGTGTGAAAGCTCATGCACTTCAGATTCGGACGAAGAGATAGAGCGATGGCAGAATCGGTTGCATGAAGTAACAACGCTTGATTGCAACATGATGGTTAGATCATTGCGCTGTGTGACAACAAAGGCAAGGGATTTGCCTACTTATGATGGGTTGACAGTGGTGTATGAATTCCTGAGCATATTTGAAAGCGCAATACCAGAACAGGAGTAGTTCGATGCTCTGAAGTGGGCACTACGCGCAATGCCCGCACGATGGTGGGGTACGCATCAGGGAATTTTTGAGGACTGGAACGGATGCAGAAGAATGATGCACCTACAATTTGGGAAACCACAGATATGGCTAGTAGACAAGTATGACGAACAAGATGATCCACACACACACCTCGCGGAATGGACCAAGGTCTACAGGGAAGAGCCACAACCTGAATGGGTACATTTATTCTATCATACCCCGGATGTCATACCCATGAATTGGTATACTGAGATGGAGCTTCGCCATGGTATGAGCGAATGGGATGTCTTGCGCGAGGGATTTCTGTTAACTTTCACGTTTGAATACCGTTGGTTAGATACTGTTGACAATGCGCTACAGGCAGTAAAAGCAGTTATCTTCAAAATACCCCAGGAGCCAATGGAAGTACTTCAGCCAGAATGGGCGACACAGTTGAGCTGCGCGCTAGAGTGTTACAACGTAAATGTTGAGGAGGATGATGAGGACCCATGAAATATTAACATTTCAGAAATGAAAGGTTGTCGTGAGATTCGAGGACCATCACTTGAAGACCCCGACATCACCGCGCTGCTAAAGACAAAGCAGGTAAACATTGGAACGGAAGCGGAGCCAAAGTACGCAACGTTTGGGGACTATTGGGACGATGCCATGGTGGATAAGGTCATTGAGTTACTCCACGAATACCAAGACTTGTTCCCAACAAAAATTACGGACTTAAAAGGGATCATTGGTGACTTAGGGATGATGAAGACCACCCTGAAACCCGATGTGAAGCCAGTTAAGCAGCAGCCTTACCACTTGAATCCGAAGTATAAAGAAAAGGTCCACGACGAATTAGACAAAATGCTTACAACCAAAATTATTGAAACAGTGGAAGAAAGCAATTGGGTGAGTCCTATGGTAGCACAGGAGAAAAAATAGAAGGGCGAAATAAGAATATGCGTGGACCTCAGAAAGTTGAACGACACCTGTGTACACGATCCATTCCCAACACCATCCACAGATGAAGTACTGGAGAATGTTGGTGGTCAGGAAGCATACTCATTCACAGATAGGTTTCCGGGGTACCATCAGATCAATATCGCACCGGAAGATAGGAGCAAAACCACCTTCGCAACAGAATGGGGCTGCTTTCAATACACTGTTATGTCGTTTGGATTGAAGAACGCGCCAGCTATATTTTCGCACATCATTGTGGTTGTGTTCAAAGAATACATCCACAAGTTCTTGGAGGTCTATCTGGATGATTGGACTGTCTTTGGATTAGTTAAGCACCATGTAGCAAGCTTACACTTGATGCTGGATACTTTCCGCCGACACTAGATTGCGCTAAACCTTAAGAAGTGCACGTTCCTTGTTCCCTTTGGAAACCTACTGGGACATGTGGTCTGCAAACAAGGACTGATGGTGGACCTTGCGAATATTGCCATTATTCTAAATTTGGAAGCACCACGAAGTGTTAAACAACTGCACGCTACTTTGGGACACACTGGATACTATAGGAAGTTCATCAAAAGTTATGCCCAAATAACAGCGCCGATGGAAAAGCTATTGAAAAAGGATGTTACATATTGCTGGAATGATGATTGCATGAAGAGTTTGGATGTCCTGAAGGGGAAACTGGCCTCTGCTCCAATCCTAGTCTTCCCAAAATGGGATGTGGAATTTCATGTACATGTTGATGCGTCGTGTATTGCATTGGGAGCCATACTCACATAGGAGGGCGTGGAGGGCGTGGATCACTCGATCGCATTTGCAAGTTAGAGATTGTCCAAAGCATAAAAGAACTATTCTACCACCGAGCGCAAGGGGTTGGCAATGGTGTACGTACTCCAAAAATACCGACACTATTTACTCGGAGGACATTTCAAGATGTATACCGACCATTCCACATTAAAATACCTGGTGAATAAGCTTGTGTTGGGCGGCGCATATGTTGATGGCTCTTACTGTTTCAAGAATATGATTTTGAGGGCATAGTCAAGCTGGGAAGCCTAAATGCAGGACCAAATCACTTGTCACGAATTGAGACGGGCGAGGAACCAATGAATTTGGAGGAGGGACTACCTGATGCACAGCTCTTTGCAGTGTGCATCACGGATAGACACTTCGAAGATATAATCCATTTTCTAACAACAGGGACTGTGCTGAAGGAATACTCAGTCCAACAGAAGAAGGAATTGGTGGTGCGCATAGCAAACTTTTTTGTCATCGTGGGGCACCTCTACAAAATGGGCAACAATGAGATATTGCGAAGATACGTACCTGAATTTGAACGAGGTCAGATCCTCGCGGAAGCACATGGGGGTGCTGCAGGAGGACACTATGTAGGATGCGTGACCACACAGAAGATTCTTCACGCAGGGTTATGGTGGCCAACCCTGCACCAAGATTCGAAAGCGCACTGTAAGGCCTGTGATATATGTCAAAGGACTGGAAAACCATCATGAAGGGACGAGATGCCATTAAATCCACAAATGACACTGCAACCGTTTGAAAAATGGGCAATCAACTTTGTGGGACCAATCAAACCTCAGGAAAAGACAAGTTCACGCTTCATCATCATCGCAACATAGTACCTAACACGATGGGCGGAAGTGCAGCCAGTCAAAGACTATATAGCCACTACGACTGCGAATTTTTTGGTTGAAAATGCGTTGACATGATTTGGCTGTCCGAAAATCTTAATGAGTGATCGTGGAACACATTTCCTTAATGAAACCATCAGCGTGCTCACAGAAGAGTTCCAGATGTATCATCAGAAAAGTAAACCGTACCACCCACAAGCTAATGGGACAGTAGAGGCATTCAAAAAAATACTAGAGACTGTGTTGACCAAAGTATGTAACGTGCAGCGAAATGACTGGGACCTGCGCGTACCTGCCGTATTATGGGCTTACAAGACAACATGCAAGAAATTAACGGTACAGACACCTTTCCAGTTATTCTATGGCATGGAAGTTGTCATGCTGATGGAATACATTGTACCTAGTCTGCGAATAGTAGCACTCACAAGCATGACGGACCGCGAAGCTCTAGAAGAAAGGCTCGCGCAATTAGAAGAACTCGAGGAAGAACGGTTTCTGGCCAGATTTCATCAGCAGGTACAAAAGCAGCGTGAAAATGCTTGGCACGACCGCCATATCAAGTTGCGCACCTTCAAGGTAAACAACTTAGTGCTACTGTATGACAGTAAGTTTGAAAAATTTTCGGGAAAATTCAGAATGCACTGGCTGGGACCATATGTGGTTAAGGAGGTCACAGATGGAGGTGTGGTCCAGCTAGTCAAACTAAATGGAGAACCATTCCCAGGCAGAGTAAACAACAGTCGCTTGAAGCCCTACACAGGTGGACCGGCTATCTGACTAACTAGCTGAAGCACAGTCTTCGTGACCCGAAGAGCCAGACAAGGGCGTGGGACTATAAACACATGCAGCAGATGTCGGTACCAAGGTAAGGACACAATTCAGACACAGATGATTCAGCAGCAAGAATGCAGCAGGTGCATCAGGCAGCAACCGAGGGTGTTGCCGACATTCAGGCCCTTTACGACCAGTTGGAGGGACTCTGCGCCAAGTTCGGTGCGCTGACAGAGTGACTCAAGGGCGAGTCATGATGTTTGTGTTGGGGGCCTGTTGGGCATGGAATCCCCCCACAGCATGTTTTGGGGCTCAAAGCCCAAGTTTTGGTCAAATATGTTGTAAGGCTCCACGAATTATGGGCGCGGAGCGTGAAATGTATATTGAGTCATAGGGTTGTCCGCCCTAAGTGGTGTAATGTAATGTAATGTCACGTTGGCCTACCCATGGTCCACGGACCATGGGATTGTATAACTAAAGTGAGGCTCTAAGTTGTAAAGATATCTAATTGGAGAAAACAAGAGATGAATACGAATGGTTCGAGCATAGAGTAAGAGTCTAAGTGCTTTGGGTTGTAGTAGTAGGAAGAGGCTCTGCAGCTGAGTGCGCAGAGGCCTAGTAGAGTCCGCAGCTGAGTGCGCGGACCCCTGCAGCTGAGTGCGCAGGGTGGTGTCGAGTCTGTAACCTTGAACGAAGAATAATAAAGAGAATTTGATTCCAATTTCTGTGTATCTGCTTTTGTATTACGTTCTATGCATTTATACTGTTTTGCTTATCACGCACACTTATATGAATGCTGAATATACTGTTAAATATCACTAGACTTACATAGATAAGTTAAGTAATCAGAGAACAACAGGTTAATAGTAAGGAACGTGGATAATAATACGGATCGCACCCTGAGTAGGGCTGCGCGAAGGCAGCATCAGAGGTTGCGAGGGACTAATAGATGCGCGTAGCGACGTGCGCGCAGGGTCAAACCGCAAACCACCGGAGCTCATCAGACATCCCCAGGGTGTGGAAACCTGGTTCTAGCACCCTCCCATACTACTTCGGGTGAGACCTCAGTCCGCGCTCCGCAGGATGTTTCCGAAAGGGCCAGTAGTACCGGGATTTGTTTTGCTAAATCACCTCTAAACCTGGGTCAAGTCCATACAAGCCAACAATTGGACTTGGCTCATGCCAAAGGTGCATTTTTCCAAGTTGTAACACAGTTTGTGTTGCCAAAGGGTTTGAAGGAAATGTCGAATGTGTTACAAGTGTTCTTCCCAACTCTTGTTGAAGATGAGGATGTCATGCAGATAAACCACCACTAACGAATTGGTGAAGGGTTGCAAGATGTCATCCATTAGCCTCATAAAAGTAGGAAGAGAATTTATCAACCTGAAGGACATAACCAACCATTCGAAAAAGCCTTCCTTGGATTTAAAGGCAGCCTTCCATACATCTGTGGGTTCTATTGGAACCTGGTGATAACCAAACTTCATATCGATCTTGCTGAAATACTTGGCCCCTTTGAGTTGGTCTAGCAAGTCATCAATCTGTGGGATTGAATACCTGTTCTTGACAGTGATTTTGTTTAATACCAAATAATCAATGTAGATCCTCCAGGTCCCATCCTTCTTATGTACAAGTACAATTGGGCTCCCACAAGACGAGGAACTTGGTCAGATGTCCCCTTTTTGCACCAAACCCTAGGTTTGTTGCTTGATCCCTTCATTTTCCATAATGGAGCGGCGATATATCAGCCCATTGGGTAGAGGTGCTCCAGGAGTCAAATCGATTGAATGTTTGACCTAACAATGCAAGGGTACCCCTGTAGGTGAGTAGAAGATGTCCCTATATTCTTCCACGATCGTATCAACCTGCTTCTGTTGTTTGGAGGAACCCTTCCTGGCGGCCATGGATGTGGCTACGACCTTCCCCTTACTTTGAGAGCGAATCAGAAAGAAAACAAATTTCCCATTCTGGGAGATGACCTTACTGAATTGCTTGGTAGAGATCAAGGAGATGGCGATAGGTGGGGCTACCTCCAGTATCCTGTATAACTTACTACCCAAAGAAATAATAACAGAGTGAGGTATAGACTCATATACGGCATGTCACTTCCATAAGTATGGTTGTCCTAATAATACATCACACAATACCTCATTTGTGAAGGGCTTGATGTTGTAGGGAAGGTGGCACTGCTGGCTGACGCGGAGATCTCGTCCTTGGTCAAGCCACCTAATGGTGTATGGTTGTGGATGTGATATACTAGAGAGGCCCAACCGCTTCATGAAATCCACTGAAATGAGGTTCTTTTAGCTCCCATTGTCGATAATGAACTGTAGCCCAGAACCCTTCACCCACATCTATGAGTGGAATAGGCGTTCCCCCTCTTTTGTATCTTTAGGCTCAATCTTCTAGATCTTGGTGGTGGCCACAGTGGCACTGGGCTTCACATCAATGATATGCTTCCCTTTGTCATTCCCCTTGTCAATTTCTAACTCAGATTCGTAACATGTGTCTGACTCAGAAGCCTTCAGCTCGGCCACTAATGACTGCTTGGCTTGACACTCACTTGTGTTGTGAGTGGAGCTCTTATGGAACTTACACCACTTTCTCATGTCCTTATTTGTCTTTGTGGTGTTGTTCTTTTCTTGTGGCTTCGATGGCTTATCCTAGGTCATTTAGCCTTGGCTTTGCCCTTTGTTCTACATTTTGGGGGCGCCTTTCCCTTGCTTCAAATTCGCAGATCCAAAGTCCCACTTTTTATGTTTAAACTTCTGCTCAATCTTGATAGCTTATCGGTACGTCATGCCGAGCGATGAGATTTCAAGGAACTCCATCTCATCCTAGATGTACTTGTGTAGGAAGTCGAGGTACTTGAGTACCAAATGTTTCTGAGAATCCTTGATACCCAACTTCGTGTGAAGGGTATGGAAAACATTGGTAAACCCTAGCATGTCTTGGTCTCTTCCCTGTCGCAGTGTGGTCCACTTTATGTATTTATCCTCGTAGCTCCCGATAGGGTAGTACTACTCCTTGATGGCATCCTAGAACGAATACGAAGTGGGTGCGGCTGAAAACAGTGAGGGTGTACTTTTATCTTTCTTCCCACAATATGTTTCCCACTAGTCCTTGACGTGGGGGGTGGCTTTGAGAAGTGAAAAATTAATATTTTCCTAGTTGGAAAAATCATGAACAGAAAAATATCCTTCTAGCATATATAACCATTTATCTACGAAGTCTACATCTATTTTACCTTCAAATTGTACCTTAAAGGGTGTGGCGCTTCCAGAGTAGCTGCCAGAAGTACATGTGTCACCTTTGGGTAGCCCCTAAAGGATCTGGGTAGAGTTATCCATCATCGCGTTCCTTTGTCTCTCGAGGGCTTCTTTGAGCAATATTTTGAAAGAATCTCCTTCCCCCTCGTCTTTCTTTTCTTTTTCCATGGGAGGTCGTCGGGATTTACAAGGCTAGACTTGCAAAGGTTCGACCAGTTCGAGCCCTAACTCCTTATATCCTAACCTCGTTGGGGACATGCAAAGAAAAATAGAGAAAGAGAAGACCGCTCTTATACCACTAATATGAACTTAAACAGGAATGCAACAAATTACATATATAACCATAGATACAGAGATGAAGTAGAAATAACACTTCATTTCATTAATATCAATTTATACTAAAATATGCTTACAAACATAATGGAAACAAGACTAATTCAGGCGATGGTAGCTTATCTCTGAGAAGAGATGCGACGGCTACATGCCTCTAAATTGTATTACAATGAGGCTCAAAGGCCTATTTATTATTGAAAAATGTCAGAAAACCCTAAACACAGGAGATGTAACGCCAAGAGTTTGTGGGCCCTGTTGGGATTAGTTGGGCAGCTAACTTCCTAGGGTCATAACATGGTCGTATTATATTTGTTTGGCGTGTACAATACGTTGTTGAAAAGGTCTCTCTAATTTCTATAGTATTTTCCGCAGGCCCTTGCCTTTGGCTATGGGCCTACATCGAACCTCAAAAAAACATCATTTAGGGGGTTAAAACTGCTCTAGAAGTTCAGGACCTGAAAGAGTGTTAAAAATTGTAAATGTTGAAATAAACAAGGAAACAAATGAAACCGACTAGAGGTCTAAGTGAAATAGGTGGGTGGCCACAAGTATCCACCTGGATCAATTTGGAGGACCTGCCGAATATGGTGGAGGTGCTCTTCCCAACTCTGGTTGAATATCAAGATGTCATCTAAATACACCACCATGAATGCATTGGTGAAGGGTCGCAAGATGTCATCCATCAATCTCATGAAGGTTGTGAGGGCATTCATCAACCTGAAAGGCAAGACCAACCATTCGAAAAGGAACTCCTTAGATTTGAAGGCAATCTTCCACACACGGAGGGTTCGATTTGCACCTGGTGATAACTAGACTTCAAGTCAATCTTGCTGAAATATTTGGCCCCCTTGAGTTGGTCGAGAAGGTCACCAATCTATGGGATTGGATACCTATTCTGGACAGTGATCTTGTTCAGTGCATGACAATCAATACAATGTCTCCAGGTCCCGTCCTTCTTCTATACCAAAACAATCGAGCTCCCACAAGGTCATGATCTTGGCCTGATGTGCCATTTTTGCAACAACGCCTAAATCTACCTCTTGATCTCATCGTTCTTCATAATAGAGTGTCGATAGATCAATCCATTGGGTAGCAGCGTGCCTGGGGTCAGATCGATGGAGTGCTTGACTTGACAATGTAGAGGTACCCCTGTATGTGAGGCAAAAATGTAGTAGGTGGGGCTACCTTTGGTATCCTGTACAACTTATTGCCCAAATTAACAATCACAGAGCGAGGTTTAGAATCATATACAACATGTTGCTTCCAAAAGTATGCTTGTATTAATAATACATTATAAACTTCAAGAGGAGTAACATCACACAGTACATCATCCATGAAGGGCTTGATGTTATAGGGAAGACGGTACTGTTGGCCGACGCAGAGATCTCGTCCTTGGTGAAGCCACCTGATGGTGTATGGTTGTGGATGTGTTGTAGTCAGTAGACCCAGCCACTTCACGAGCTCTGCTGAAATGAGGTTCTTTTGGCTCCTGCTATCGATAATGAACTGCAATGGAGAACCCTTCACCCACATCTATAAGTGGAAGAGGCGTTCCCCCTCCTCTGGATCTTCAAGCTCATTCTTTTAGATCTTAGTGGTGTCCACGGTGGAACTGGGCTTTGCATCAATACTCTATTTCCCTTTTTCATTCCCCTTGTCGATTTCTGATGCAGAGTCGAAAAATGTGTCTAATTCGAAAGCCTTTAGCTTGGCCACCAGTGACTTCTTGGCCCGACACTCACTTTTGTTGTGAGTGTAGCTCTTATGGAACTCACACCATTTTCCCATTTCCTTCTTTATCTTCGAGGTGTTTTTATTTTCTTGTGGCTTTGGCGGGTTGTCCTGGGTCTCCCCACCTTGGCTTTTTCCTTTTCTCTGCGGTTTGGGGGCACCTTTCCCTTGCTTCGTATTCTCAGATCCAAAGTCTCGCTTCCTTTGTTTAAACTTATGCTCAATCTTGACAGTGTATCAGTACGTCGTGTCGAGCGAGGATATCTCCAGGAACTCCATATCATCCTGGATGTATCTGTGTAGATAGTTGTGGTACTTGAGCACCAAATGTCGCTCAGAATCCTTGATACCCAACTTCATGTGAAGGGTATGAAAAACATTAGTAAACTCCAGCACGTCTTGGTCCCTTCCCTGTCGCATCATGGTCCACTTTATGTATTTATCCTCATAGCTCTTGACAATGTTTTACTAATCCTTGATGGCGTCCTCGAATGAATTCCAAGTGGGTGCAGCTGAAAATAGTGAGGGTGTACTTTCGTTCGTCTTCTCACAGTAAGTTTCCCACCAGTCCTTGACATGGGGGGCGGCTTTGAGAAGGGAAAAAGTAATATTTTCCCGATTGGAAAAATCGTGAACAAAAAAATATCCTTCTAGAAGATTTAACCATTTATCTATGTCATCCCCAGCTATCTGACCTTCAAATATAGGGATTTAAAAGTTAACTTGTACCTTTAAGGGCGTGGCGCTTATAGAGTGATTGTTGGAAGAAGATGCATCGCCTTTGGGTAGTCACTGAAGGATCTGGGCAAAGTTGTCCATCATCGCATTCCTCTGTCGCTCGATGGTTTCTTCGAGAAATATTTTGAAAGGATCTCCTACCCTCTCGTCTTTGTTCTCTTCTGCCATGGGATTCCATCGAGATTCGCGAGGATAGTCTTGCAAAGGTTCAACCAGTTTGAGCCCTAACTACTTATATCCCGACCTCATTGGGTACATGCAAAGAAAAACAGAGAAAGAGCATACCGCTCTGATACCACTGATACAAACCTAAACAGGAATGCAACAAATCACAGATATAACCATAAAAAAAGGGGTGCAATAGAAATAACACTTCATTTCATTAATATCAAATACTGAAACATGCTTACAAACAGAATGGAAATAAACTAGCTCGGGAAACGGTAGCTTATCTCTAAGAAGAGATGTGGTGGCTACATGCCTCTGAAATGTGCTACAATGAGGCTCAAAGGCCTCTTTATTATTGAGAAACAATGGAAAACCCTAAATATCCAAAAACCTAACCCTAGAAGATGAAGCACCAAAACTATGGGCCCTGCTTGGGTAAATTAGTACATCAACTTCTAGGGGTCGTAACTTTGGCATATAATCCCCATTTGACGCTCACAATACCTCGTTAAAAATATCTATTCGAGGAATACAATATCCATTTAAATTGTGTTTGCTTGATTTTCCCAAAAAATATCGTTTAGGACCTCAAAACAACTCCATAAGTTCATGACCCGAAAAACTGTCAAAAATAGTAAATCATGCTACCATTAAGGACACTGAAAAACTGAAAGAGACGGTGTTGGGGGTCCAAGTGGAATAGGCGGGTGGCCAACAATATCCACCAGGATCAAAAATAAATGTTAATCATGATTTCATAGACTCTAATGTTGGATTCAAGACCCACCATATTCCAAAGATCGATATGAGGAAGTTTGATGGAAAGGATCTGGTAACATGGATATTATAGATGGAGCAATATTTTGATCTCCATAATGTGAAACACACACAAAAGGTACACATTGCAACTTTATATTTAGAACCCAATCAGTTTGTATGGTATCGATGGCTTTTTTCTCGTAAACCACTTTTCACTTGGTCAATTTTTACAGAGGAAATGATAGCACATTATGAGGATACAAAGAGCAACACCTTCTTTAGCCAATTGATAAATCTCAAACAAAAGGGTTCAATGGTGGAGCACATTAAGGACTTCCAAAAATTGAATATAAGGGTAAATGATATTCCAAAGGAGCATAGGATTGATGTCTTCATAGGGACTTTAAAGGATAACATCCAACATGAGGTTCACCTTTGGGAACCTGATTCATTGGAGAAGGCATTCAGGTTGGAAAGAAAAATTGAAAGAAAAATTACGGAAACAAGGAAGCCTACCACTCACAATTATAAAGATGGAAGTGTTGTTGCTCCTAGCCTTCCACAACCTATAGTTGACACCACAACAATTGGAAGAAAAAGGAGAAAAAGGTATTTGTTATATTTGTGACTAAAAATACACTAAGGGTCATAAGTGTGCTCAAAAGAAATTATTTTACACAGATTATGAAGAGGAGGAAGAAAAGGAACGAGAAACTTCAAAAAAAGAGGATATACACCAGGAACCAACCCTAGATAAAGAAGAAATGAGTATGACCATATATTGTAATGCATTAGTAGGAATTACCACTCCTCAAACACTCAAGATAGAAGGACATATCAAGAAGAAAAAGGTAATAATATTGATTGATTCATGTAGTACCCATAAATTTATTCATTGTAATATAGCTAAGGAATTGAATTGCTTCCTATACCCAGCACCAAAGTGTCAAGTGATGGTTTCAAATGGAGGAACTATAAATTTCTCTGGAAAGTTCCATAATATCAAGCTAACATGGGGTAACATGTATTGAATATTCCAATTCTCTCCATTCCAATGGATGGTGTTGATGTTGTACTAGGATTCCAATGGTTACAATATTTGGGTACGATAGCTTTTAATTTTCAAGAACTTTTCTTGAAATTTTTTTGGGAAGGAAAGGAAGTTGAATAAATAGGTATTGCAAGGAAACCAAGAAATATAATTAGCTCTAATGGAATGAAAAAGCTTCTAAAGAAAGAACAATGGGGAATAATTGCACAATTATGCTCACTAGAGGTTCAAACATCGAAATCATCTATTTCTCTAGATCTCCAAAAAGTCTTAGAAAATAATTCCAAGGTATTTGAGACTCCCAAAGGCCTTACACCTATTCATGATCATGATCATGCTATTCATTTGATTCCAGGAAGTGTTCCTCCAAACATTAGGCCTTACAGATATCTCTATGCCTAAAAGAGTGATTGAATGTATGGTTGCAGAAATAATAGAGACCACTATAATTCAACCTACTCAAAGTTATTTTTCGGCTCCAGTAGTATTGGTGCACAAAAAGGATGGATCATGGCGCATGTGTACGGATTATAGGGAGCTCAACAAGCTCATTATTAAAGATAAATTTCTCATTCCTGTCATTGATGAATTATTGGAGGAATTACATGGAGGAATTTACTTCACCAAGTTGGATCTTCATTCAGGATATCATCAAATTAGAATGAAGATTGAAGACATTCCAAAAACAACATTTAGAACTCATGAAGGTCATTATGAATTTTTGGTCATGCCTTTTGGCCTTACCAATGCACCTTCTACATTTCAAGGTTTGATGAATTCCATTTTCAAACCATTCCTTAGAAAATGTGTGTTAGTATTTTTTGATGATATACTAATCTACAACAAGTCTTGGAAGGATCATGTTCAAAATGTTGAAAGGGTGCTCAAAATATTGGAGGAGAAACAATTATATGAAAAAATCTCCAAATGTTTCTTTGGAGTATAGGAAGTGGAATATCTAGGTCATATTGTATCTGATGAGGGTGTTAAGGTAGACCCCAACAAAATTAAATCCATTAAGGAATGGAAAATCCCCACAACCATAAATCATTTTCGAGGATTTCTCGGGTTGATAAGGTATTATCGCAAGTTTGTTAAGAATTATGGGCAAATAAAAGCACCTCTAATAATATTACTGAAGAAAGATGCATTTTCTTGGACTGCAGAAGTAACTAAGTCCTTTGAACATCTTAAAGAGGTAATGTTTCAATCACTGGTCTTAGCTACAACAAACTTCACAAAATCCTTTATTGTCGAATGTGATGCCTCAAGAAATGGAATTGGTGTTGTTTTAATGAAAGAAGGAAGACCCATTTCTTTTGAAAGTCGTCCAATCAAAGGAAAGTATTTACACAAACCTATTTATGAGAAGGAAATGTTGGAAATACTACGTGCACTAAAGCGATGGCGAACTTACCTAATGGGACGACACTTCAAGGTAAAAAAAAATCATGATAGTCTTAAATACTATTTATAACAAAGATCTTCAGAAGAGCAGCAAAAATGGGTCACAAAAATGTTTGGTTATGACTTTGAAACCATCTACAAAAAAGGGAAGCAAAATGTTGTTGCAGATACACTCTCAAGAAAGGATAAGGATGTGGAAGCATTGCTTTGTTCCATTTCTAATATCCAACCAGGTTGGATAACCGAAGCAAGGGATGAATGGAAGAATGACAAAGAAGTGTGGACACTCATTCAAATTTTGCAGCAAGGTCCCAATACATCTGATACATTTAGATGGAAAAATGATTCATTATGGTACAAATATTTCTTATATATTTTTAATTTCCCACCTTAAACAAAATATTCTTTTGGAATTGCACACCTCTCCCATAAGAGGGAACTCAGGATTTTTAAAAATTTACCACAGGGTCAAGAAGGAATTCTTTTGGGATGGCCTTAAATCTGATATTCAAAATTTTGTGGTTGAATGTTTAGCTTTCCAACAAAATAAAGTTAAGACAATCAAGCCCCCAGGTCTATTACAACCTTTATCCATTCCAAGTCAATGTTGGGAGGAGGTTTCAATGGATTTTATCACAGGTTTACCCAAGTCCGAAGGAAAGAGTTTCATCATGGTGGATGTTGATATACTTACCAAGTATGCACACTTTTGTGCATTATCTCATCCATTTAAATTCAATACAGTTGCTACTGCATTTATGGAAACAATTCAAAACCTACATGGAAACCCAAAGATTATTGTAAGTGACAAAGATCCCATTTTCCCTGGAAATTTTTTGGATGGAATTATTTTCTTGCCTAGGTACTCAATTAGCTCATAGATCATCTTATCATCCTCAATATGATGGGAAAATTGAGATAGTGAAAAAAAAAATGGAAGGATATCTTTTTTTCTTTGTATATTATAATAAAACACAATGGTTCAAGTGGTTGCCTCTGGTTGAATGGTGGTATAACACTTCCTTCCATACTGCAGTAAAAATGACCCCATTTATGGCACTTTATGGATATCATCCTCCGTCTATCACACCATCTTTAAGAGAAAAACCTAAGGTTCAAGCAGCAAGAGATCACATCAAGCATTAACAACAAGTTCTCTAACTCTTAAAGGATAACCTCACTTTGGCGCAAAATCGAATGAAATAACAAGAAGATCATAATCGTAGTGAAAGAATTTTTTATGTAGGCGATTGGGTATTTTTACGACTACAACCATAAAAACAAATGTCCCTCAAGCAAGCTAAGAAGGATAATAAATTATCACCAACTTACTATGGTCCTTACAAGGTGTTGCAAAATATTGGTATTATGGCATACAAATTGGAGCTTCCTGCATCTTCCCGAGTACACCCAGTTTTCCATGTTTCATGCCTAAAGAAGGTTATAGGTGACAAGCTCCCAGTTCAAACAATATTTCCAGAAATTGGCAAGGAAGGAAAAATCATATTGGAACCTAAAGCAATCATGGAAACAAGAACTCGACAGCTACAAAATCGATCAATTTCATAGTATCTCATCAAGTGGAAGAACTTATCTGCTGAAGATTCCACATGGGAGGATGAGGATTTTATAGAAAGCATGCAGAACTACTCAAGCATTGAGGACAACACTTTTTTGAAGGAAAGGGGCATGTTAGGTCCCTATAATATTAGTGTAGCCCTTATTGTTAATGTTGTGCCCATGTAGTGCCAATATTTTTATTATCGTACCCCATGGAAGCCCATTATTTCCATTGTTGTGCCCTTACATTATTATTGTTATGTAGGCTATGATTATATTCTAACCCCTTAGACTCCTATATATAGAAAGGAGTTTTTTTCAATTGAATCCATCCAAGAATTGTTCATTTATGTAATGTAAAGGAGGTTTCCCCCTCAAAGAGGATAATTTTTAAGTCGTTGATCTACCTTTTTGTGAGTTGGTTGCATAACAAAATTACTCAACACACATGTAAGAACCATTAACTATACATAGCCTTCCCAACACATATCAGCCTTCAAAAAACAAGACAAGCACAGATATAAAGAGTAATGACACCAATGTATATTGCAAAAATTTCGAGCATTGTGCACATACAGTCAAAGTAGAACCATATGACCAACATACCATATATACTGCATTCAACAAACCAGTCATTCCAATGCTCCAATCATAGGTTCCAAATTTTGTGTTCGCACCATTCCGACCTCTCCATACATCGCACAGAACTTGACTTCAATCAATAATTACCCGAGCTCATTGAAATGAAACTACCAGTGATTTATGTAGAGACAATCCAGCATCAGGCACCAAATATAATATATATTCCATAGCTTCTTTATTACAACCCTTTCAATGTAGCTCTCATATTTGGTTTTGATTAGACTTCAACCAAGGTTTGAGCACAGAGATTCATCACACAACTTCAACATAGGGTTTGAACAACAGGTAGCTTTAATAAATAGAATGATCAACGCATCAAGCAATTTTGACCAATGTTCAACCAAAAGAATCAATCCAAATTACTCATAAAGTTAAGAGCACGTATATTCACACCATTCAATGCACATAACTCACACTCCAGTATTCACAGAGGATAGAGCTGGCAATATTCCTCTCTGCAGCCACATGGATAAGTTTTCTCATGACAGACGAATGGCAGAGTTGAGAGAGGTAATGACCATTATTCTAAAAACCACTCAAAAAGGCACACAACCCCCAAGGAGGAGACTGCAAGTTTACAAATGCCACAAAAACAAGTGGCTCACACTTGAGCAAGGTTGGAGATCGTCTTCTTTGATACCATGTTAAACACGCAAATGATAGACAAGAGATATGAAATATAAGCGTGTATTTCATTTATTCACAATGATATACATTTATAGAATATCTTGTGTCCATTGGTTTTCATATACCAAGTGGTCTCTTGGACTCTAATAAGTGTTCACATTCCACACCCAAAACCTTTAGTGGATTAGCTGTCCAACAGTCTTCATGAAGTAAATATGTGTCTTGTGAGAGAAGTCGTCAATAAAAGTTGCATATTACAAAGAGGCTCCAAGATATTTAACTAGAATTGGACCACATATATCAAAATGAACTAGATCCAAAATTTCCTTGGATCTACTTTCGCTGCTTGGAAAATGCTTCTTGACATTCTTCCTAAGAGCACGGCCTTTACATATTTATTCATGCTCCATCTACAATTTTGGAACATCTGAAACCATTTGTTTTAAAGTTTGCAAAGCTCTATGGTGAAGGTGAACATATATTCTATGCCAAACTTCACATGGATTAATATCATTATGCATTAATGCTTGAGTAATTTGTTTCAAGAGTCTATACAACCTTCCTTCACGAAATCTAATTACTCTAGCATAATCTATACTTGAGCCCTTTGGCCACGCAAGTACTTTACCATCAACAAATGCTACTCCATCTATCTTATCTTCCAAACATGAAACAGAAACTAAATTATTTTTCAAACCTGGTACATATAATATGTTTCTAAGATGAACGTTTTCACCTGATTCCAACTCAATGGGTTTTTTCCCAATGCCTTCGACTACATAATTGTTGTTTTCTCCAAGATCTACTTTTTGAGATAATCTTATTTCCATTATACTTGTGAGGTTTTCATGGTATCCTATCATGTCTCTTTAGGCACCATTATATATTAAATACAAATCATCGCTATCTGCAATAGAACTTGTAAGAGAAAAAAAATAAAATATCTTTGGTACCTAAATCTTCATTCTTAGGTTTCTTTAGAAGTTCATCAATGTATATTAGGGTAGCATGCTACTTTCCCTTTCTCTTTCTAGCATTGAAATTTCGAAATATCTCTCTTACCTTGTCCTTCATTTCTTCTTTGGAGGCAAAACTTCTTTCTTCCTCTAGCCTGTTGAAAAGTATGCAACAAGAAATGCAAAAAATAGAAGATGCTAAAAATAGCACTGCTATAAATATCCAAGCTATAAATAGCAGTTCAGCCATTGGAGATCTTAGCTACAATGGGTGAAAAGTGAAAGTGCTAAAAATAGCTTTTCTAAAAATAGGATTTCGGGATCCCTTCTTATTTTAGTCAGTCCCTGGACTAAACATAGGAAGTGAAATTCGAATTTGATATCAACAGCAGTTTGGAAATTAATTAATTAATTCATCTTGATTTAATTAGTTAATGAAAATCAAACTTGAAGTCTATGTGAGCACATGCAACAGTTTCTCCATTAATTGAGGAATTTAACCTTCAGTTAAAGAGATAAGGATGAGTTGTAATATTGAGTTGTAATCAGTTGACTTAGTTTAACTTAGTCAAGTCCAGTTAGATTAATTTAATAGTTTGTTAAATTAATGAGAGTTTAGTTAGTTAATGCTTGCATGCATGTAACTACTGTAATTCAGATAACTGAGTATTCACTCATGGATAACTCATGCATGTCAGTTCAGTCAGAGACCCAGTTGAGATCAGATGGAGGGACAGTGTACTATCAGTTGCTAGGATATTCCTTGGTGAATATTCCTTGCATGCAGAAGGAATATTATTCCTTATGGATTGCGCAATTGGACCTGAGGTTACAATGAGTGTGATGAGGCCAATTCACACATGTGATATCATTAGACCCCAACCAAAACTGCGCAAGGAAATAGGAGGCTTGGAGGGCTTGAGGAAGATATATTCTATGTCTATTGAGTCTATGAGCTGTATTGTTTGAGTGTAGAGAGATCAGGATAGCTTGAGAGCTAATTCTTTTTGTGACTTGAACAAAATTTCCACTTGTATGATAACACAGAGTTGGGGTTTTAGGCTGGTGCTTTCCCCAGTGTTATATCTTCTGTGTTATGGTTGATTACTTCTCATTCTCAGTTATATATGTTCATGCTTGATGTTGCTCATGTTCGATTAAGCTTCCACTCAATTGTTTGTAGAAGTAGATCAAGTGTTTTTCTTTAGTACATTGCATTACCAGGTGATCTACAGTGGGAAAATCTACATGGTATCAGAGAAAAGGTGATCAAGGAAGAATAGTATACAAGCAGGAGAAGTTCGAAGTTTGGTTTCTGAATATTGAATTGAGTTCTTATCACATCTATTTCACCGATGGCGTTCAGTGGTTTGAGACTCGAATATGCCCTTGATGGCAGTTCGAATTATATAGCCTGGAAGGATCACATGGAGGCAGTATTAGAAGATAACGGCCTAAAGGACTTCATTGATCAAGAAGTCCAGAAGCCGATTGATGCTACTCAACTGGCGGAATGGAAAAAGTGTGTGGCTAGAGCTAGGAGAATCATCCTGGAGGGAGTTCGAGATCACATTGTCTCAAGCCTCCATGGGAAGGAGACTCCATTTTCAATGTGGAAAACATTGAAAGATATTTATCAGAATAGCAGTGATCAGAGGAAGTTGGCGCTGAAGGACAAACTTCGCAAGATCAAGTGCAAAAAGGGCGACACAATCTCTACGTTCCTGAACAAGCTCACCACCTGCAGGGATGAGCTTGCAAGTGTAGGGGTTGTGACTGCTGATGACGACATGGTGAGTCTAGCACTCCTCGGTCTTCCAAAGAGCTAGCATAGCTACCAAGACTCGGTTAATGGAAGAGAGAAACTGCCATATTGGGAACGACTTTGATCGGATCTGATGCAGGAGGAGATAAGGCAGAGCACCAGGGATGGATCTTCATCAAAACAAGATGATGAAGAAAATATAGCTTTAGCAAGTAAAGCTAAGAAAGGGAAAGGGAAGGCGTCCTAATCCAAATCTTCTCATGGTAGGAAGAAGGCTGACAAGTCAAAGATGTGATGCTTTCACTGTCATGAACTGGGCCATTATGTTATGAATTGTCCATAGAAGAAATCCAAGAAGGGTTCCTCAAAGGGATCTAATGGTGATGCACTAGCTTCATAGTTTGAGCTGGATTTCTCACTTATCGCATGCATGGTTTCATCCATGGTGGGATGTGTTTGGTACCTGGATAGTGGAGCTTCTTTCAACATGTCGGGTGACAAGAACCTTTTCAATACATTTGAGGAGAAGGATCTCCAGATGCAGATCGAGATGGGCGATGATGGAAAGTACTGTGTCTCCAGTGAAGGTACAGTTGTGTTTCAGAGGGAGAATGGTGCTCCTCTCACCCTATCTGTTGTTAAATATGTACCAGGTTTGAAAAAGAATCTTGTGTTTGTTGCTATGCTAGAAGATAAAGGCTATGATGTAGTCTTTAGTAAAGGAAAAGTGTTCCTGAGGCATATCGGCACCGGACAGACCAAGCGAATTGGGATTCGAGTAAAGAATCTCTACAAGCTGGAGGTAGATGATTGTGCTACGCTGAGTTCCAAAGTAGAGGTGGTGCAAAGCCAAGATGTTGGCGAGCTATGGCATAGAAGACTAGGCCACTTGCATCACGGGGCCTTGAAGATCATGCAGCAAATTTCTACCGGCTTACCCAAGGGAAAACTGGAGCAAACAGATACATGCAAAGGATGCACCCTGGGTAAGTATGCGAAAGCTTCCTTTCAGGATCGGGATAGTAGAGTTGGAGAAATCCTGGAGCGAGTTCACTCAAATGTATGTGGACCATTCTCTACAGCCTCCACCACTAAGCAAAGGTACTATGTTATTTTTATTGATGATTTTTCTTGTAGATGCTGGATCTACTTTATGCAAAAGAAGGATCAGACCTTCTTGAGGTTTTGTGAGTTTAAAGCCTTGGCAGAGAAAGAATTAGGAAAGAAAGTAAAAGCCTTGCATAGTGATAATGGTGGAGAGTATGTTTCCCAGCAGTTTAAAGACTTCTGTGTAGCAGAAGGAACTAAACGGGAACTGACGGCACCTCATAACCCAAAACAGAATGGGGTGACCGAAAGGAAGAATAGATCTATTGTGGGAGCAGCTCGAGTGATGTTGCATAACCAAAGCCTATCACTTCATCTGTGGGCTGAGGCACGCAATACACCATTGTATCTTCAGAACAGAAGTCCTCATCGTATTCTGGGGATGAAGACACCTATGGAGGCTTTTTCGAGGAAGCGACCAGATGTGAGTCACTTCTGTATCTTTGGATCACCAGTTTTCTGTCATGTGACCAAAGGTGCTTGAAAGAAGCTAGACCCAACAGCTGAGTTGGGGATACTTGTGGGGTACACAGATACACCCCACAACTATCGTGTGTTTCTTCCTGCCAGTCAAAGGACCATAGTGCACAGGGATCTAAAGTTCGACGAGCAAAGAGCCATGCAAGTGTCACTTGAGAGGGAGCTCAAGTTGCATGGTGATGAGGAACTTTTAGTTCCAAAGGAGGAGGAGCCCCCTGATGATGTGGATCGGCCACATGCATAGGATCCAGTAGTGGAGACCACCACTCCTAGAGAGTCTTCCAGAGACGGGCGGAAACGCACGCGGGAAGCTGACAAATTGATGCAAGATGCGAGAGAGAATGTGGGGCATCCATCCTCTCAGCGCAGATAGAGGATATCTCCCGAGAGATACACTGGCTACATGGCCCTGGTTGGCGAGTGTGTAGCGACCAAACCTTCTTCTTTTTAGGAGGCAGTGCAGCAACCAGTGTGGGTTGATGCAATGGTAGAAGAGTACACTTCTATCATATGGAACAGTGTGTGGGATGTTATCCCTAGACCTGGGGACAAGTCAGTGGTTAGTTCCCGATGGCTTTACAAGGTAAAGCAGGCAGTTGATGGCAGTGTTCAAAAACACAAGGCAAGTTTTGTTGCCCGAGGTTTCTCACAGGTTGAGGGGATCGACTACGATGAGACCTTTTCTCCCGTAGCAAGGTACTCATCTATCAGATCGATGCTAGCTCTATCAGCTCAAATGGGTTGGAAGATCTATCAGATGGATGTGAAGACAGTGTTCCTCAATGGGAAGATTGAGGAAGAGGTATACATTGAGCATCCCGAAGGATTTGAGACCTTCGATCATGAGTCACATGTTTGCTGACTCAAGCGAGCACTATATGGGCTGAAGCAAGCACCCTGTGCTTGGTATACCAGGATCGACAGCTATTTCACCAGGTTGGGATTCACCAAGAGTGAAGTAGATGTGAACCTATACCACATCATGGTAGATGGTAAGCCATTGATTATTGTACTTTATGTCGATGATCTGATTTTGACAGGTGATGAGCAGTTGATACAGTCTTGCAAGGAGGACCTTGCAAGAGAGTTTGAGATGAAGGACATGGGCCTCATGCACTACTTTCTAGGCATGGAAGTGTGGCAGAAAGATGGGGAAGTATTTGTGTCTCAAGGAAAGTATGCCAATGAGATACTCAGGTGCTTTCACATGGAGAAGTGCAAGCCCATGCAGACTCCTCTAGTTGGGAACTGGAGGAAGGAGGATGCTACTTCAGGTGAGGTAGTAGCTGCTACTGTTTATCGGCAACTGGTGGGTTCACTCATGTATCTAGTGAACACACAACCCAACTTATGCTTTGCAGTGAACCAGCTGAGTCAAGCTATGGTTCAGCCTACCAAGCTATTTTGGAAGGCAGTGAAGCATGTTCTGAGATATCCCAGAGGCACTACATAGTACGGATTATGGTATAGATGGACAGAGGGAGTGAAGCTGCAAGGCTTCACGGATGCGGATTGGATTGGTATTCCATCAAACAGGAAGAGCATTTCTGGAGGAATCTTCAACCTTTTTTCAGCTACAGTTTCTTAGTATAGCAGGAAACAGAGATCAGTTGCACTTAGCTCAGCAGAGGCTAAATACATGGCTGCAAGTCAGGCAGCATGTGAGGCCATTTGGATGCAGAAGATTCTAGTGGGATTGTTTGGTCAAATGATGGATCCTACAATGATATACTTGATAATCAAAGTTGCATAAAACTCTCTGAGAATCCAGTGTTTCATGATAGTTCCAAGCATATAGATATCCTTTAACATCATCTACGGTACTTTGTGGTCAAGAGGATCATGTTGTTGCAGTATGTTTCGACCGAGGAGCAGGATGCAGATATTTTGACAAAGTCATTATCAAAATGCAAGTTTGAGTTCCACAGAGACAAGATCGGGGTTGCTGATAATCCCTTTCTTGTTGAGATGGAGTGTTGAAAAGTGTGCAACAAGAAACGCTAAAAATAAAAGATGCTAAAAATAGCACTGCTATAAATAGTCGGGCTATAAATAGTAGTTCAGCCATTGGAGATCTTAGCTACAATGGGTGAAAAGTGAAAGTGATAAAAATAGATTTTCTAAAAATAGGATTTCGGGATCCCTTCTTATTTTAGCCAGTCCCTAGACTAAACATAGGAAGTAAAATTCGAATTTGATATCAACAACAGTTTAGAAATTAATTAATTAATTCATCTTGAGTTAATTAGTTAAGGAAAATCAAACTTGAAGTCTATGTGAGCACATGCAACAGTTTCTCCATTAATTGAGGAATATAACCTTCAGTTAAAGAGATAAGGATGAGTTGTAATATTGAGTTTTAATCAGTTGACTTAGTTTAACTTAGTCAAGTCCAGTTAGATTAATTTAACAGTTTGTTAAATTAATGAGATTTTAGTTAGTTAATGCTTGCATGCATGTAACTACTGTAATTCAGATAACTGTGTATTCACTCATGGATAACTCATGCATGTCAGTTCAGTCAGAGACCCAGTTGAGATCAGATGGAGGGATAGTGTACTATCAGTTGCTAGGATATTCCTTGGTGAATATTCCTTGCATGCAGAAGGAATATTATTCCTTATGGATTGCGAAGTTGGACATGAGGTTATAATGAGTGTGATGAGGTCAATTCACACATGTGATATCATTGGACCCCAACCAAAACTGCACAAGGAAATAGGAGGCATGGAGGGCTTGAGGAAGATATATTCTATGTCTATTGAGTCTGTGAGTTGTATTGTTTGATTGCAAAGAGATTAGGGTAGCTTGAGAGCTAATTCTTTTTGTAAGTTGAACAAGATTTCCACTTGTATGATAATACAAAATTGGGTTTTTAGGCTGGTGCTTTCCCCAGTGTTATATCTTTTGTGTTATGGTTGATTACTTCTCATTCTCAGTTATATCTATTCATGCTTGATGTTGCTCATGTTTGATTAAGCTTCCGCTCAATTGTTTGTAGAAGTAGATCAAGTGTTTTGCTTTAGTACATTGCATTACCAGGTGATCTACAGTGGGAAAATCTACATAGCATTCTTGAAATGTGATACAAAATCTTGAGAATCGCCTTCATCGGATATTTGAATAGTTCCCTTTGATATGAGTTTAGATTCTTCTTGAGTACATGAGACCCAAAGTTCTTTAAAGCTTGGAGCCTATTTTCTGCCACAGATACTAGAAGCACATGAATCCCATGAATCAAGAAAACCATTAATTGTGGTAGTCACGAGTTCTCTATCACAAATGACTTCTTTAATTAATTGAATTTGATTTCTTATTTGAGAGATCCTCATGAAATATGAAGCTATAGTATCATTTATTGTCATTTTAATATCACAAAGCTCATTCTTCAAACTCATTGTGTGACCAATATTGTTGATAATGTATAAACCAACTAGGGCATCATACATCTTCTTTGAAGAGTCAAGATTTGTGACAAAAGGAATCAAATGATCTCTGATGGAATCAATAATGATACTTCTAGTCCTGATATCACATTTCTCATATTTTATTTTTCCTTCATTATCTAAAGGTGCAGAGACCTTGCCCTTCACAATATTCAAGAGATCATTCTTTCCAAGGATGAGATCAATCCTTGTTTTCCAAGCCATAAAATTTGTAGCTCCTTCCAATTTGTTCTCTGACTTCATAGAGAAACCATATTCATAGATAAACACAAATAGATTGTAGATGAGGTCTTCTTCAATGCTCTTCCCTTTACTAGTAACCTTCAAGAGTGATCTCAATGTCCTTTCCTTCACAAAAGCTCTAATTCCATGTTGATTTTTCAAGTGCAATAGATAGAAGCACTAATTTCTGAAACATTGATAATTACTTCTAATGATGTAGATATTTTTTTAGCACTTCCATCTTATCATTAAGAAAGTTTCCTTCAAAAATTCAACCATAAATACATAAGTATAGTAGAGATCACAATGCATAAAGAGAAAACAAGACTTACCCTAAGAAAACCCACTTGGGGGAAAATCCTAGCAATTGTTTCCTTAGATAAATTCTTAAGTTCAACAAGAGATACACCTAATATAGCTAGTCAACTATGAGGTAAAACTCACCAATAAGACCCTCTTTGGCATGTCAATATGTTTCCCTTCAAATTTAGCCTATTTGATCTACTTAGGCCAAATTTCAGCCTCCCAAAATATGCCTAGAAACTCGGCCCCACTGCCTAGAAATTCACATATGTGAAGTCAAGGAGAGAGAGAGAAATGCTAGAGATGAATTCGTCCTTCTTTGTCCTACTATGTCCTTATTCTTCTTCGCTAGGATTCCTGTAATATTACATGTATTGTGAGAATTCGAACGGTGCCTTATGGAGGAGGTTGAATTCTCTATATATAGTTCTCTACCTATTCGAATGGGTGTGTCTCTTCACTAGGGCTGACTTGACAACTTTGGAGCCAAAATTTCAAAAATTTAAATTTTGAAATTTTCTCTTTTGAATCTGAGATGGAGAACATTTCTTACAAATTCATTATACATTTCAAGGGCTAAAATACAAATTATGAAGACAGATCATCACTACAAAATTCAATAATGGTGGGCGGACATGCGAGATTCATAAATACCTTGGTGTTGAGGCCTCAACAATTCCCCTTAATTTTGAAAAAATAAAGGGGCCCCATGTGAAAAATTGAAAATATTACCTTTGTCTGCATTTGATATTTTATGCTTTTATGATTGATTTTTTACCTTTCATAATATTCCATTTTTTACGTTTTCATCATCTTCTACCCTTCGAGATCTTAAATCTGATGATATAAAATTTTCCTCATTGAGTACCAGATGAAAATTTTATGACCCTCTAAAATTTTGCATTAATATCATGTTTTGATGATGTGGCATGTTGACATGGCAAGTGACATGGGAGTGTTACAAGAATAAGTACCCTAGGGATTTGGGTTGGAACCCCAACAGAGCAAGAGCAAACTACAGTAAGAAACACTCATACAACTTAGGCAACATGCTTATATAAACAAACTATGCGATAGCGACCATACCCGGATGTCCTTCATTTGGGTAGTTCCAGCAGGGTTCAGACCCTCTGCAACTCCTGATGATCTTTTTATCTGCAAATCAACCAATTTGAACATACATAGCACCATATAGATAAATCATTTTAATGAAACTAACTTTATATAATATAAGCAAATGATTAGTTATACATCAAAATAACATTCATATATGAATTACAATAGTATCTGATGCATAAACAAAGTTAATCTCAGGAACAAGACAGCGCTTCTTTTTATTGTAGAAAGTTGTAACTAACACAGAGAGAATTCACCTGAGTCTTCTTCTTCCAGCTCCAAGTGGAACCGTCCTCCATATTTGTCCAGTCCTAGTCTTCAACAACGTCCTTCCATAACCAATACCATGATATCTCAAGCAAGTGGGAGAATATCAACACTCAAGGAAACAAGGGTTTCCTGAAACTTGGGGAAGTGCTTGAAGAACAGGGATACTTCAGACTCAGTCAGGGATAATATCAGTGTAAATTAATCTCTTCTCCTCCTTAAGGCCTTCCCATATAAGTCTATTTATACTTCTCCCAATTAGTTTTTTAGTTGGGAAACAGTTGGGCCATAGGCAATAGGAGGTAATCAACAGGTAAAAGCCGTGAAATCCACCCATAATTAAGGAAATTTAATTTTTTTAGGTGTTTTAACACATATACGCAGATTGGGTATTGACTAACCCTCGTGTACACGCTTTTATCTTAGGGAAAAGTAGTGTACAGGGAATAAAACATTGTTTTTAAAATATTTGGACCAAGTCTAGAAGGAGGGGTTGCCCTAGGCCATAAACCAAGCGTCACAAATACCAAGGGTGGTAAATGGTGTTATAACAGATGCCCCCTAATATATGAGGTTAGAAGGGGTACATAATGGCCAAAATGTATTAAGTATATGGAAAGGAATCCTGTCGAGACTGAGAAGGACTTCAACAGAATTCAGCCTATCAAGCCAAAAAAGAGATCAAAAAGAAATTGTTGTCTGAGGCAGGCATACCCATGCTCAGAGAAAGTAAAGCATGTCTTCATATCAAGTACAAGCGAAAAGATGAAGCTGATCACTGATGTCAAAAATTGATCCCAATAGTACCAAATGAACATGATGGAATAAAATGATACTACATCGCAACTCGGATGCCAGCATATAAGATGTCGTTGTGAAGGACTGCAACATATAGGGTGGATGGTGTCAACTAGCAGTAACAGGAGCAACTGACAAGTGAACCAAAACATGTTGATGCAACCTGAGGTCTTCACCGACCGCCGTGGTACATTTCTACACAATGGGAATAAATGATCTAAGGTCGACCATGTGAGAAATCGTTTGATTACCGGTCATTGATGTATACCGTTAACAAACGCGAGACTACTCACCGATAATGATAATGAGAGTCAAGGTACCCAGTACAATCTAACAAGTGTGAATGAATGAGCTGAAGTTAAACACCTGGAAGAATCTATCAATCAGGGGACAATGATGGTTTCCCACTGTCGATAGCGAAGGAATCTACCACTGATGACTGCAAACCCCAAGGTACTGCCAAATGGACTCTAGATATTTATCCCAGAGTAATGAGCTATAGCCGATAGGAAAATATCCTCTAGAAGGAAGGCATTAAGGCATCCTTCATCAATCTAGCGTGAGTGTAACCCGTAGGCCAATAATGTGGAAGGAATCGGACAAAAAATATGTAGTAACCCAACCGAAGCACGTTTCCGGTGTACACAAGATGTAGCTAGCGCACGATAGAAACCCTCTGAACCAACCAATAATGAAAGCTGACACAGAGGCGAGGAATCCACCAATAGGATCAAATGGAAACCAAGGCACTGCACGAATCCCAATGTGTGATAATGAAAGCTGATGTCGAACACAAGGGAAACCACTCAGTCAAAGACCCATGATACTGATCGATGTTGAGCACAAGGTGACCTATCAATAATGAAAATAGGGCCAGGGTGCGGCTCTAGACCTACCCTCAGAGCAATATGTCGTCGTCGATAAGGACAAGACCCGCCAGCAAGAAGTCAATGGAGACCTTCTCAAACTGGCACGAGAAAAGGACCAATATAACTGATGTGATGACAAATATGATACTGACAACCAGGGATGGCTGACTGAAAAATAGGTCAAGAGACATCGTAGAGAGGTCGACTCAGGCTTACTTCCCTTGAACAAAAGCACGACTCAATGATGACTATATGGCAGCATATGATAACTCTGTATAAGTTCGTCATGCAAGAGGCACAAGCGAACTCTCCATATGATTGGAAGAGGTAACCAATCGGAGGAGAACTGACTCAATAACAAGGTTAAGGCGTACCTAAGTCAAACTAAATCCTGCCCAAAAATGGAGGAGAGACTTTCTTTTGAGTGCTTTGTTCAAGGGCGACACGACTGACTCTAGCTACCAACAATATATGGAAATGTTGTCCTGTTCCTGCTCTTTTTGGAAATATATAATTTTTTGGTCTTTTTCTTTAAGCTAGAAAAAGAATAAAAGAATGTATAGTACAGTGGAAAGAACAAGTGTCAAAGAAACAGATGATATAGTTCCTGGGATGGGAACATTCCTATGCTCAATGTAGGGAGGCGAAACTGGTCAAGGACACTCAAAGGGATGTTCCTTCCACGGGTCAAAGGATGTGTCAAGTTGCAGAAGCTAAGTGATTGCATGGTTTATTTTGCAGAAGACATGGTCAAATAAGTGGCTTAAACATGAGTCCAAGTGAAGCCGGCTCAAGGCCAAAAGGTGCAAATAGTCAAAATGCAATGCAGCAGTACAACTCAACACAAAGGAGCCTCTAGGGTATAAAGCCAGAAATAAGTGTATAAGTAAGGAAAATGTGTCTTCAACGCACAAGTCATGGCGAGAATAAAGAGGACTCCCGAGCCTACTCAGTATAACAGCATGGGCAACCAATGCTAGTGAGGTTCTAACTAAGATGGCCATGTAAAGGATGGCTCTACCATCGCGTCATGATTTAAAAAATTGGCAAGTGAACATGGTTGCTAACTAAGACATGATGGGGTCAACCATATGGCTAATGTATCGCTGAACGGAGGCTAGTATGCAAGATGCAATGAAAAAATGGTTTTCCCTAACCTATATGCCAGTGAGTGAACGATACCTGTCAGAATGGATCAACCACAAAAATTTCTAAAGGAGAAATCTTCCAAGCTCTGTAGACATCAATAGGAACACTAGATAAGAAGTTAATACATCCCACATATAAACTTCAGATAAAATCTTGTGTTATAGAATACAAAACTTGAAAATGTGTACCTTATATGTACAATATGGTACAAGGAACCACGCAGCCTTGCGGCTTACACATAATAGTTCTTATGGAAAAACCCCTTGCAGGGCTCAGGCCAAGGACTCCTTTGGTAGTCAAAACTCATGGCTTCAAAGTGTTCCTCCTGTGAAGGCAAATCAAGTTCCAAGAAATCATGAGAACTACAAGGATTAAAAGAGGGAATTAATGGGTCCCATGTCCCTATAGGAAGAATCTCTCGGTCGACTGTCGGGACCAAGTCCCAAGAAGGAGAATAATAGGTCAAATGATCATTCTCAAAAGTGATTGATCATTGAGGATTCAATGCCACATAATTCACCCATGGTGGGGTAGAGTCTACTTGAACACTTGGAACAAACCAAGGGGTATTCTATAGTAAATTCGAATTAGGGTGGTGATTATCAGATGCAAGTTGATCAATAGTGAAAATATTCCCTTTATGAGGAAAAAACATCACTTGAAAGAGTGAAGACACCACAGCATTCATAGCATAGACATAATCATGCCCAAGTAGCATATTAAAGTCTAAAGGGCGATCAACCACCATCATATCAATTAAGACAATCTTCCCACCTAAAGTAATAGGCAATTGAGGAAGAACACCCATAGATTCACCAGGTCTTCTATCATAGGCTAACAACTGACTCTGAGCTGTCAACAACTTTGGGGAACCCAAAGCTTTAAAATTCAAAGAGGATATAATACTTGCAGAGGATCCTTCATCCACCATACATCGATAGAAGTTTGTGGAATTAACTCTAACCTTTATTTGGAAAGGTGCAGCGGAAGGAAGACGAGGCTCGATAAGACTATCCCAATCAAAGGAGACACTCCTAGAACTTGGAGGGGGAACATTCGAAGAAACCGGAATGCCCCCTATACCAGAAGACTTTGTACTAGAAATCAAACAGACTCTGTTGTTAGGCACTTCACCCCCCAAAAGAGGAGTGTAATCAGCCAGAGATTGCACTGGCTCAACCACATTATCAACCAATGGTTGATGAGATTGATGAGAAACCATATCAGATCTAGGAGTAGAAGAACTTTTAGACTCGGACCATATCCTTTGTACCTCTAGAATACCAGGGCACAAATGAGTAATATGGTATCCCTTGCATATCTTACAAGGGAAATTAGGTTTAAAACTTCCACGCCTAGGTTTCTTATCAACCTCCATTCTGCCCACATGACTAGCAATGGTTTGTGAAGAGTCCCGAACATGACTTGCAGAGGCCAGTGACTCTTTGCTAGTATGACTTGCAGTGACTATACTTGTGCCCCTAGCATGACTTGCAGCGGCTGAAGGCTCATCTTCAACATGACTTGCAGAGGTTGATGGTGAATTGCTAGTATGACTTGCAGTGACTAGACTTGTGCCCCCAGCATGACTTGCAACGGCTAAGAGCTCATCTCCAACATGACTAGCAGAGGTTGATGATGAATGGATAGAATTATTCCTCTTCTTCGTCTTCCTCTTTCTCCTCTTTTTAGATCTCTTATTACAAGAAGGAGGAGAAAGAGGAATCCTAGATTTCTCTTTGAAAGAAGATGAACAATTAACATCCATGTGATGCCCCTGAAATAAAGCATTCATCTGAGAAGCTTCAAGAACATCTGGAATATTCGAAGTGGACCACAGCCAAACTGGTAGTCCAACATTCAATCCAAGAATATTCAAAGTGGCCATCAAGGGGGTACCAAGGAAAAGCACAAGGATCCCCTTTTGGGAGGGTACCTCGGTTGGTTTCCTCGGGAATATTGGCCATATCTAACTTATTCACAGATCCTTCCCTTACGGGAATGTACAAATGACTTTTCAAGGAAGATAGATGCATAATCAAAACCTTTGCCCTTGAGGAGGAAACTCCACAACTTTCGAAAGAAAGATCAAAAGCCTTTCAAGATCGGCGGAGTGGTAGTCAGTCACTCAGAATCTAAAGTCCAAAACTGACCAGACAAAAATACCTAGAGCCAACTATATACAAGGAGCAAAGAGCACTCAATTATAAATTCCCTAAAGATACAACCAATCAAGCAACTTCCAAGTATTTCAGGTTCGGGTGATGAGGACTGGAAACCAAAATACAAGAAAGTGAAGTAAGGGACCTTCCAAAGATAGTTTGGGATAATGACGGCCCAGACCTACCAGCGAAGGTATCAGAAGAAGTTACGCTGACCTCCAGACAACAGCCTTTGCCAGTGCAAGCACCCAAGCTTTGCAAAGGTACCCTCCAGAAGTACTATTGAACATGATGCAACATCAACTTTAGGTGCCATGGGATTCCCCTCTGCAGCCACCTATGTGATCCCTAAGATAGGCAACTATGGTCACCAACTCGTATCAGAAGCCGAGCGGAACAGTCGTGAGGTAGGATATGATAAGTAAGAGAGGGGGTATCTCTCGTCCTTATCTTAACTAACCCTCGTGTTTTACTCCCATTCATGGAGCTTTCCCGGTCTCCCTAACGCTATTGGATTTCGCTCTTTAATCAAACTTCTATGTTATACAATTTAGAGCGGCCTTGGAGAGTTAACTCTCCTCTCACCTAATCCAAGGCCCTAATAAACCTAAACTTGTTGGTGTATTCTAATGACAATACAAAAGTTCTAGTTTATTTTATTAAGCACTTGATTTTAAATGGCTGTTCTTTTAAGTCAAGGGTATAGATGGGAGTGAAACCAATGATGTGTGTATGACTCAACCGAAATCAATGAAAAAGTAACTACATGAATGCAATCATTTTTCCTTCGATGAAAAGAGATCTCTACGTGGGTTCTACGAAACTTTTATAAAGCAAATACTTTTTCTTTTCTTTTCTTGCAACACACTTCACACACGCAAAAACTAAAAAGACTACTAATGCTTTAACAATGCAAACTATCCTAATGCAAGGTGTAATGAAGATGCAAGATTCTAAATCACTCTAAAAAATGAAAGCAATTGTTTATAACCATTAATAAGCCAACTTAAGTATTGAAGATAATATAAATTTTGAATGCAAAAATTCTCTCCAAACAAGAAGGACAGATCGCAAAAGATCACAATTCGCTTTCAAAAAATGAAAAGAAACCAAAATCAAACTTGGCAAAAGAAAACAAAAACAATGTTTTTTAAGATCTTTTCTTTTTCAAGAAGTAATGAAAACAACCTTTCGAAAGCACTCTAAATGCCAGTAAAGACTCAAAGACCGAAAGAAGAGCACAAGGAATCTTTGCAAGTTACAAACTCGACAACGAATGAAAACTTGAACAAAAAGGCTTCAACTTGTACTAAACGACCCAAACAACAGCAAAGAGCTTTGACAAACTAACCAAGAAGTCAGGAAAGAAACACTTTCAAATTTGTCAAAAAGAAACTTTCAAAAAGCAAGAAAAGGTATAATTCCCTAAAATAACGGAAAGCAAAGCAAGTAGACCAATAACCAAGCTTGACACTAAGATTGAAAACAGTTTGTTGTTCCGGAGGACGAGAACAATTAAGAACCTATATAAGAAGACTTGTGTGCCAAAACACAAATCATAAAACTTACTCAAAAGCAAACCTAGGCCAAAACTTTTCAAAGCGGAAGATATTTTAAAACAGTAAGCTCACAGAATAATAAAATTCCATAGATAGAAATTGACCACTCAGAGACTAAACAAACCAAGAAACAAATCTTTATGGGCAGAGAGATTTGAAAAAACCATGCAAAAAATGGTATACGCGACTATGTTCAAGCACAGAGGCGTGTACACGCGCTTCTGATAAAGGAAACTCACATATACGTGGGTTCACTTCACATAAACAAGCATGTGTACGCTACTGTAAACAAACTAAAGTGCGTATACAAAGCTTTGCAAGAAAAATAAAAAACAAAGCTAGATCAAAAATATCAGACTTAAGGTCTGAGATTCTACTGGACCAATTAATACTGTCACAGCAAGCAAACCAAGAACTGAGCCTTGATTGACACTGAACAACCCAAACTAGGAATAACAAGATTGTTATCCCCAACGGAGTCGCCAATTTTGTTACGGGAATAAGTACCCTAGGGCTTTGGGTTGGAACCCCAATAGAGCAAGAGAAAACTACAGTAAGAAACACTCATACAACTCAGGAAACATGCTTATATAAAAAAACTATGTGATAGCAACCATACATGGATGTCCTTCGTTTAGGTAGCTCCAGCAGGGTTTAGACCCTCTGCAACTCTTGATGATCTTCAAATCTACAAATCAACCAATTCGAACATACATAGAAACATATAGATAAATCATTTTAATGAAACTAACTTTATATCATATAAGCAAATGATTAGTTATACATCAAAATAGCATTCATATATGATTTACAACAGTATCTGATGCATAAACAAAGTTAATCTCAGGAACAAGACAGTGCTTCTTTTTATTGTCGAAAGTTATAACTAAAACGGAGAGAATTCACCTGAGTCTTCTTCTTCCAACTCCAAGTGAAACCGTCCTCCAGATCCGTCCAGTCCCAATCTTCAACAGTCTCCTTCCATAACCAATACCATTGTTGGGTAGCGGAAGTCCCGCGCAACGGTCATGGGGCGCGAAGCCCGCAATTTTGGGTAAAAACAGTGTAAAGACTCCGCAGGAGGCGCGAAGCGCGAATTGTAATAAGTCAAAGTCAAAGGGGTAGTCTGCCCAGAAATAATGTAATGAAATGTAAATTGAGTCGGCCTGCCCGTGGATCGCGGTCCATGGGAAGGTATAAATAGAGCAAGGCTCTATGGGTAGAGTAGCTAAGTTTTGTTGTATGTTTTTGGATCTGGCATGTAATGGGTTTCTAAGAAAAGCAGTTTGAAAGTGTCTATAAGTCCAAGTCGAGGAGTTGGGTAGTGGGTAGAGGCTCTGCAGCTATGTGCGCAGAGGCCTGGAAGAGTCCGCAGTTGTGTGCGTGGACCCCTGCAGCTAAGTGCATAGGGCGGATCTGGTTGTACGTGTGAGAAGTGGAGATAAAAGTTCATCCTAAGTATTATTTATCTCTAAATTATCGCGAATCTGGCATTTTGTATGGTTAATAAGACTGTTCGATTTATGTGCACTACTCATTGAATACTTGTGAATCTGGGTTTAAATCTTAATATGCGAACTGAATAAATGTGATAAATGTTTGCTTAAAGACCACTTTAAAGTAGATCTGGGTTGCAATACTTCTAGATTAGATCTATAGATTGCGCGTTAATAGACAGTAAAAGGTATTCCGGATTTGCGCGAATACAGTGCAGTGCGAAGCTGCAGAATGGGGCGCGAAGCCTTCAACCCACATCTAGACATCCCAAGGGTGCGGAAACCTGGTTCCAACACCCTCCCCTGCTACCTTGGGTGAGACCTCAGCCTGCGCTTCGCGGGCTGTTGCCAAAAGGGCCGGTAGCTGTGGGATTTGCTTGGCTAAATAATTCTTCTGAACTTGGGTCAGGCCCATATAAGCCAACAACCATGATATCTCAAGCAAGTGGGAGAATATCAACACTCAAGGAAACAAGGGTTTCCTAAAACTTGGGGAAGTGCTTGAAGCACAGGGATACTTCAGACTCAGTCAAGGATAATCTCAGTATAATAATTCTATCCCTTCTCCTCCTTGAGGCCTTCCCATAGAAGTCTATTTATACTTCTCCCAATTAGTTTTTTAGTTGGGCAACAGTTGGGCCACGGGCAATAGGAGGTAATCAACAGGTAAAAATTGTGAACTCCGCCCATAATTAAGGAAATTTAATTTTTTTAAGTGTTTTAACACAGATACACAGGCTGGGTATTGACTAACCCGCGTGTACACACTTTTATCTCAAGGCAAAGTAGCATACAGGGAATAAAACACCATTTTTAAAATATTTGGACCAAGTCTGGAAGGAGGGGTTTCCCTAGGCCATAAACCAAGTATCGCAAATACCAAGGGTGGTAAATGGTGCTATAATGGGGAGCTAACACGATTGTTTATGCAGTAGATGATGTAGACTAAAGACATGTCTTTTCATCCAAATAAATAAGCATCTGGAGGTGCATTAGGTTGGTGTATAAATTTTCGCCTCAATCTGAGATGTGCTTATATTTTTTATTTTCTATTTTTTATTATTATGAATTTATTTTGTTTGATTAATTTATTTTTTAATTATTATTTGAAAAAAATAGCCTTCTATGAAGATTCGGGATTAGGGGGTTTCAAAGATGTTTATTAAGTTTTCAGCCAAATCCTAGATGTATTTATGGATTTCTTTATTTTCTCACATACGTGATTTAACTACGAGTTCCACATTATGTGTTTTTCGTAACTTTAATACAAACTACATGGGAAGACAAAAACAATATAAACCCTTCATGTCTCCCTCCCATGGTGTATGTGGGAAAATAAATTATAATTTTAAATCAATGGTCAAAATCAACCCACGAATTTAATCAAGGGCTACTAAGCATTAACTTCTGGAAGTTATATCTTGAGTTCTAGAGCACCAAATTAAGCACGTGCTAGCTCATTGAAAAGATAAAATGGAGAACAATTTGAGAAGGATAATTTTTTCAAATTAATGAGAATAAAGCCTAATAAAATTGAAAGAAAACAGTGAATATTTTGGTTTTTATTTTTTATTGTTTTATTAATTTTATTTATTTTTAATTTTATTTTAGTTTGATTAGTGTACAAGTGTGGATTTAAAATGTTATGGGAGCAATTTTAATACGAAAAGAAAATAAATCGAAATGGATTCCTCAAAATTTCTCAAAAAATGGGACAAATCTAATTATATTGGATGATGAAGTTCAGCAATGACTATTCCATGTTGGCACTATGATACAGGTGTTGTCCTTGATGGCAAGTCACTCAGATGACAGTTCACAGTATAGCAGCAATGGATTACAGATCAGACTCCAAAGAATGAAGAAAGAGAGGTATATGCAGGTTCACTTTGTCCAAAGAGCATATACACGCAGGTTAACAGAAAAAAAGGAGCGTATAACGTATACATGCACTTTCACAGGAGGAAAAGCGCGTACATGTTGGAAAACTAAGTTTTTAGTCCGAGGTATTTGGTCCAAGGTATTTTTATCCAAGGTATTGGTCCAAGGTATTGGTCCAAGGTATTGGTCCAAGGTATTTGGTCCAAGGTATTGACCCTAGATATTTGGTTCAGGGTATTGGTCCTAAGTGGTTTTGGTCCAAGGTATTGAGAAAGGCCTAAGAGTATATAAGGAGGAGAAGATCATTAGGCCAAGGTGTGCAAATATTGAATATCTGATGAAGTGTGAGATCAAGTATGCAGGTTATGGATTTCTGATCTGAACTAAGGATGCACCTATGTTGTTGATGATGGATGATGGATTGAGATCATAAGACCTGAAATGTATTATTATTATGTGGTTTGATTATTAATAGTCTAGATCTGAATACTGACGCATGTTTTATTCTGCAAATGTTGTGATCTGGTTATGACTAAATTTTGAAATAGTTGTGAAGTTTTTTAAGTTAGTATTTGCAAATCTATACACTGGTTCGCTTCGGTAAAAGCGCGTATACACGCTGGTTCGGCTCATCAGAGTAGCGTATATATTATGAAATATGATATTTGAATTTGCAGTTGGTTCTAGTGGTTGTTGCAGAGTTCTGGGTTCTGATCTGTGTTCTTATGACTTTATTTTGATGACAATATTTTGAATGTTCAGATTGGTTGATTGTGATTTGCTTCAGTGATGATGAGACTTTAGTGATTCAGTTGTGGGTGATTCAGAGATTGATGATTGAGTTTCAATGATTGGTTAATGCATATGTATTTGATGGTTGTATTACAGTGGTGATTGATTTTGAGCTTCAATGTTGTTGATGGGTCCAGTATGAAAATTGGATGAAACATGGCCTTCAAATTATGGTGTTGTGTTCCAGGAGTATCCAGTCTGAAAATTTATGAAACGTGGTCCCTGGAGGAAGAGAGAAGGTCGTAGCCTTTTGTAGGTCGGTGCCTACGTACTGGTAAACATATCAGCCAGTACAAGAGCTAGGGGGTTGGAGCTCCCTTCCAGTAACAGCTGGAAAACGAGTGAAGGTTGGAGCCTTCAATAGGCCGGTGCCTACGTACTAGTAAACGGATCGGCTAGTACAAGAGCTAGGGGGTTGTAGCTCCCTTCCAGTAGAAGTTGGAGAACGAGAGAAGGTTGTAGCCTTCTGCAGGTGGGTTCCTGCGTACTGCTATGAGTCTGCACCAATACAAGATTGTAAACAGGTTTTTCTTATATTAATAGAAGATAACAGCAAGTGGTTTTTGTCCCGCATTGGGTTTCCACCTTAAATCTTGGTGTTCATGTGTGTTTCTTATGTGTGATGGTTTGTTCTGATATTACTGCACATGGTTACTGTTTATATGGTTAATGAATTACTGATTAAAGATTAACATATGATGAATTAACTGAATATACGTTGGTTGCCTTAAACACAGTTGTGTGTACACGCGGGTTACCTTCATCGAAGTAGCGTATATAATTTGAGTATTTAAAGAAAAATATTATTGACTTGACTAATATTGATTCACCCCCCCCCCCCCTCTCAGTATTATTTCCAACAATTGGTATCAGAGTAGGTCCTTTGGTAGAAGCTTGATCGCTTGAAGGAGATCCGTAGAACAATGGGAAAGAAGCTAAAGAAGAAAGTGCCTCAAAAGAAGAAGACAGCTCAAAGGAACAACGACAGCAGGAGAGACAATTGGCCGTTAGGTGGAAGCAAGTATTCAGATTCTGAATCACCTCAGATTGAAGATGGACAAGCAAATGAAGCATCAGGTACAAATTTTTGGTCTTCTAGTGATACTTTTCTTTGTTCATGCAATATTGGAGATATTGGAAGTGATCGTGAAAGAAACATAGAGACAGAAGTTAAAAGACTCGCAGATAAAATCAGAGATCAACAAGATCTATTTAACAAAAGGGAGTGTGCCTTCAAAGAAGAAGTTACCAGATTAAAAGCTCAGCTAGAGGAAGGAAACAAAGTAAGGAAGTAGTACAAGGAAAAGGAAGATCAATGTCAAAAGTTGCAGGATGAAGTGACATCATTAAGAAATGAAATAAATGATCAGAGTATAACAATCAAGAGACTTAAAGATAGATCCAGTTACTATGTAAGTCTTGAAGCTAAGATCCTCTCTCTAAAAGAAGATCTAGAAAATAAGTAAAATGAAGAACTACCTCAAGTAGATGAAGAACAAGAAAATGAGATTCTCAAATTAAGGCAACAAGTGGAAGAAGGAAGAAAGGTTGAAGAAATCTTGAAGAAGCAATATCTGGAAAAGGAAGAGCAATATGAGGTTGAGGTAAATATCTTGAAAGGTAAATTAGAAGAAAAGGATAAACTGTTACAATTTCAAGACAGTACTAAGATTTTGGATAATATTCTTAGTAGTCAAAGGTCTCCTACCATCAAAACTGGTCTTGGTTTTCATGAATTTGTTGAAGGTGAATCTAGCTCACAAGGTGAGGCAAGGAACTCTAATGCAAAATCTGAAATGCTCAACAAGGAGATGAGAGGTCAACCCCATCAACAACCAAGGAAAGAAAGTCTTCAAAGAAAATATTTTACTCCTAATTGTGGAAGTGATAGTCGATTATTTCCTCTGATGAATAATGTTGAATGTTTTATATGTCATAATTTTGGACATGTTGCAACGAGATGCAGAAGTAGAATGGTTCAAGACCATCACACAGAAAGATCATCAGCTTCCAGGTACTTTAAGGGATATTGTTTTTCCTGCAATATGTTTGGTCACAAAGCCATTGACTGTTATAGAAGGAATATGAAACATGTAAGATGTTATGCTTGTAACAAGTTTGGACATATAGCAAAGGAATGCATGAGAAAATTTCGGCCACCATACCAAAGGGAGAAAACATCATCACACTCGAAGATATGGAAGAAAAAGGAAGTACAATCAGAAAGATGTGGCATAGCAGAGTATACAGACATAACAGACTCAGAGGGAGCTGAAAGTGTGAAACTTCAGAATTTCAATTCTCATACGCAGTTAGCATGAGGACAAGTTGTGTATATACGCGAGTTCGAAGTTGCACAATCACGTATATGGGGTTTTGAGGAAAAATGCAGTGGGACAGACTCAGAAAAACTGATTTGATATGATTCAGACAATTATCAGTTATCTTTTCTGTCGTGATGATAGATGACTACAGTCTGTGGATGTGATTTAAAAGTGTTTTTCATCATCACAAGTTGTTGATAACTTGATGTATATCTAATTGATGATGATGCCTTGATACTTCTTATTGATATATGCAATGATCAGATCTGACAGTGAACAGGTGGAACAGGTTCAGGGGGAGAACATGCTATGTTGGCATTATGTTTAGAAGTCTTTGGTACCTAATCAATGATGATGATGCTTATGTGGCTAAAGTGTTTAAATGATACATCTTGCTATGTGATGGTTATGAGTTGCCCATGATGAAATCTCAGATGATACTTGTATTGCTTGGGGTTACATAGTTGTTATTCAGATCAGATTTATGGATGATTGTGGATGACTTTTTGATGATGCATATAGTACATATATGTTGCTTACATGGTGATCTTCATAAGGACAAGGAGAAGTACAAAGCTTGAGTACACAACTTCATTATTTGATGATGAGCCACTGAATTTTTTTTTATGTTGCTGTCATCATGCCTTCAAAGATGTAGTTATGATGCAGGATTCTTATGGTTCTTGGCTCTGACATGATTGAGGATTGTTGTTATTGACGATATCAAGAAATCTTGACAAATGACCATGAGCTCATGATTTTCTAGATACATGTTGTTATCTCTTTGATGGATATATAGTATGCTAGATACATGGATGATTACTTAAGTTGCATATTAATAAATATTGTTGGTTGGCCAAGAGAATGGTGTTATTTCAGGTCGCATAAAGACATAGCTATTTGAAGACATGGATATTCGAAGACATGGCTTACTTAGACACATAATGATGATGAGTTCTTACCTTATGATGATGGGTTGATATTCACATATGTTGATTATCATGGTTGACACTTATCAGATGTGGGATGTTCCCTAGTGATGATACATGGTTGATATATTAAGGGTTCTTGTGAAAGATCAGGCAGTTCTTGATGAGGATGTGATGACTATGGTGTTTTCACATATGATATGATTTTGTGTTACTGCTTGGAGATATGGCATATGCTTAGTTGATTCATGGAAGGTTATGATAAGGCTCTTTCTACTAAGGAAACGAAGCAAGTTGATATTGATGAGATCAAGAGGATGAGTTGATATCTATATACGGCATACTTAGTCACAGGTTGATGATATTTACTTTGTCATATCTTCGGAACTGATGATGGACATATACAGGTTACAGGTCTGGATGCTATTGACAGATGCTTATGGTGCAGATCATACATGGTGTATGATAGTTGCTGATGACTATCATGGTCTTGTTTAGATTGTTGGTCCTTGTTATAAATGTCATCATTTGATGTAAAGGTCATGAAAATACCTAATTTGTAACCCCACTATGCATGGGAAGGATGATGTAATAATTTCTATTTCAGTCATGTATAAACATTTGGTATATCCCCACTTGGTTGGGAGATGAATGTATGTATGATTCATTGGTGATAGGAAGGTCATACTCACATAGTTGAGTTATAGAGTCATGTTATTCTTTTAGAGAATATTTTTGTAGACCCTGGATGTGCTCAAGGGGACCATGGATAGTTTTAGTGCATCTCAGAAGCAGCTCAATCAGATAATTTAGCATGTACTCAGGAGGAGCATGGACAGCATAATGTATATCAAAGGGGGAGGATATCTTGGTCCGCCCTTTCCCCTTGATGTCAAAGGGGGAGAGTGTCTTGGTGTTGTTGTTTCCATCAAGTCCAAAGGCGGAGATTGTTGGCATTATGATACAGGTGTTATCCTTGATGGCAACTCGCTCAGATGACAGTTCACAGTACAGCAGCAAAGGATTACAGATCAGACTCCAAAGAATGAAGAAAGATAGGTATACGCAGGTTCACTTTGTCCAAAGAGTGTGTACACGCGGGTTAACAGAACAAAAGGAGTGTATAACGTATACACGCACTTTCACAGGAGGAAAAGCGCGTACATCTTGGGAAACTAAATTTTTGGTCCGAGGTATTTGGTCCAAGGTATTTTGATCCAAGGTATTGGTCCAAGGTATTGACCCTAGGTATTTGGTCCAAGGTATTGGTCCTAAGTGGTTTTGGTCCAAGGTATTGAGAAAGACCTAAGAGTATATAAGGAGTAGAAGATCATTAGGCCAAGGTGTGCAAGTATTGAATATCTGATGAAGTGTAAGATCAAGTATGCAGGTTATGGGTTTCTGATCTGAACTAAGGATGCACCTATGTTGTTGATGATGGATGATGGATTGGGATCATAAGACCTTAAATGTATTATCATTATGTGGTTTGATCATGGATAGTCTAGATCTGAATACTAACGCATGTTTTATTCTGCAAATGTTGTGATCTGGGTATGATTGAATTCTGAAATAGTTGTGAAGTTTTTTAAGTTAGTACTTGTAGATCTATACGTTGGTTTGCTTTGGTAAAAGCGCGTATACACATTGGTTCAGCTCATCAGAGTAGCGTATACATTATGAAATATGATATTTGAATTTGCAGTTGGTTCTAGTGGTTGTTGCAGAGTTCTGGGTTCTGCTCTGTGTTCTGGTGACTGTGTTTTGATGACAGTATTCTGAATGTTCAGATTGGTTGATTGTGATTTGCTTCAGTGATGATGGGACTTCAGTGATTTAGTTGTGGGTGATTCAGAGATTGATGATTGAGTTTCAATGATTGGTTAATGTAGATGTATTTGATGGTTGTATTGCAGTGGTGATTGATTTTGAGCTTCAATGTTGTTGATGGGTCCAGTATGAAAATTGGATGAAACGTGGCCTTCAGATTATGGTGTTGTGTTCCAGGAGTATCCAGTCTGAAAATTTATGAAACGTGGTCCCTGGAGGAAGAGAGAAGGTCGTAGCCTTCTGTAGGTCGGCACCTATGTATTGGTAAACATATCGACTAGTACAAGAGCCAGGGGGTTGGAGCTCCCTTCCAGTAACAGCTGGAAAACGAATGAAGGTTGGAGCCTTCAGTAGGCCCATGCCTACATACTAGTAAACGGATCAGCTAGTACAAGATCTAGGGGGTTGTAGCTCCCTTCCAGTAGAAGCTGGCGAATGAGAGAAGGTTGTAGCCTTCTGCAGGTGGGTGCCTGCGTACTGGTATGATTTTGCACTAGTACAAGATTGTAAACAGGTTTTTCTTATATTTAAAGAAGATAGCAACAGGTGGTTTTTGTCCCGCATTGGGTTTCCACCTTAAATCATGGTGTTCATGTGTGTTTCTTATGTGTGATGGTTTGTTATGATATTACTGCATGTGGTTACTGTTTATATGGTTAATGAAGTACTGATTAAAGATCAACATATGATGAATTAACTGAATATACGTTGGTTTCCTTAAACACAGTTGTGTGTACATGCGGGTTACCTTCATTGAAGTAGTGTATATAAATTTGAGTATTAAAAGAAAAAGATTATTGACTTGACTAATACTGATTCACCCCCCCACCCCCTCTTAGTATTATTTCCAACATTCCAAACAACCACTTTAACACTCTCAATAGAAAATATATTCTTGGGAAATTGAATCTCATCCATGAAATGGATTTTACTTTATTTTAACCTTCATGTTTTATTAAAAAAAAAACAGGTGTAAACATTTTATTTTTATTTTTATCTATATATACCAGTCTCCTCAATGAGAAGAGGGAGGGATCAATCAACCAAAGGGTCATTAGTGAGAGGATTCTCTTATCAACTAATTTCAATCATTTTGAAGACCTCAAGGAATTATTTTGGAAATCTCTTTTGTAATGGATCCCTTTGTGTAATATATTTTTGTATGCATCAATGTTTTACATTTGAATGTGAGGATCGAGTTTAATGAATCATTTCTTCATTTGAATATTAGCACGCTTGTTTTGATTTTATAATTGAAATGAGTATTCATGCTTCACGATTTATATGAGTTTTATATTATTTCTTAGTACTTAAATCAATCATATTTTTGTATAATATTCATGATTAAACATAGAATCAAACTGTTTTTTGGTCTTATGAATTTGTATTCAAAAGAGACTAATATTTCTTGTCAGCCATGTTGATCAATTTTGGAGGACGTGGAAGTTTTTCATAGAGTCCATCTTGCATAATGAAAGTATGTCTATAGTATATTGTTGTTTGAATTCATAATTTTATTTGATGCAAGAGACGAACTCAACGAATTGTTTCTTGTTATGAATATCAGAGTATTTATTTCTATTTTATAATCGAGATATGTATTTGTTATTTACAATTTATTTAAGTTTCATATTATTTATAAGTTCTTAGATTGAATATCTTTCATTTGATATTCATATTGTTGCTTAAAGTCTTGTTATTGATATAGACTATTGTGCTTATTTCCTTTAATATTGTATTTACATATAAATATATTTAAAATCACAAAACATGGATTTTCCCCGCTTCTCTTGCCAAATCATAAACTCCTTAAGCAATTTTGTTGAGCTCACATTTTAGTCACACATGACTACCATCTCCAAATCTATAAGTCCATCACAGTTTCACAATTTGGTAGTTCTTCCCCTCATTATTGATAACAACAAGATTTCAATACATCAATAATCAAAGAAGTCTTAGATAAAAATAGATATTTAGGTTAATTAAATTAGATTAGTATTAGTTTAGGCATTTATATTAGTTTGGTAATTAGTGTAGCTTAGTTTAGGTAGAGGCAACCAGGCCTTTATATAGGTGAGTATTGCCATACCAAATGAGTAAGGATCTAATTGGGCCGCAATCGGGCGGTATCTACATGTTGCTAACAAGAATTTTCTTGCTTTTCAATAATTGGTGCTAGAAGGACGCATACTAACAAGTTGACCCTATGGCGCTTTGAAATATCTAAACTAAATAAATTTCTAACTATTTTGGGATATTATAAGATGTTCTGTTTATTTTTAAATCCTTTAATTTTGAAAATTTACAACCACGACAACTTTCACAAAATTGCAAAAACAAATGGCATAAGAAACACTACAAATTTAGAGAAAATGGAACAAGAGAACTCAGCTTTATTATATGATATCAACTAGTAGAATAGAAGTAGCTCAGATAGAGAAAGAAAAGATGAAGCACCAATTGAGGATCTGAATGATCCTCACTCCAATATCACTGAAGCTCTGTGAAACTTCTACATAAAGTCTCCTCAAGACATGTTGGGGTTTCATCCAACACAATGGAAACCCAAGGGTTTTCGTACTAGGGCTTGCTAAAGCTAGGAACTTCATTCTACACCCTCACTACAACAAATGAATAACTAAACGAAGATGTCCTAAATGATCTCATCCTCCTCCTTTTAAGGGCTAAATAGATAGATCTCCAATCTTCTAGAAGTATTTTATTTTGATTATTTTAGTTTTATTTTAGAAGTTCTCCCTTGACTTCATCTAAGTGACTTCTAATTTAATTTTATTTTACTTAAGTCACTTTTGGCCTTTTTCCTTCAATTAATCATTTTCCCCTTCTTTTATTTAATTAAGTGACTAATTAAAGTCACTTTTTATTTGGGAAAATGGTAAATTTACCACCATAATTTCTATGGCTGCTAGAAGTCACTTATCATCATCCCATCCTATAGATATTCTTATTTCAGTTCCAACGAGCTATTACACTAAGGTGTTTCATCAAATATTCCTCCTAGAATGCCACCTTAAGCGTAATTAATTAAGTTAGGCTCAATAATAACCTTTTTATGGGAATTTATCGGAATGAAATGGAACCAAAAGCAAGTTGTGCAAAACTTGACCTGATGGTGGAATATTTCAAGCGAACATCGTCAGAGCTCATAAAACTCCTCAAAACCCCTCTAAGACCTCTGATGACATAATCCTGCTCTTGTGATCTGGCCATCGCGTACTCTGGAAATCCATCCTGATTGTATTAGAGAGGAAAATGAAAATGGGGACATTACACGCTTTTCACTTTACAATTTTATTTTTAATGGCTTCTTCCTAATACTTATTTGGAGATGTGTTTTTTAAAAGTATTATGTACCACTCCATTAAAGATAGTTATCAAAAACTAAGTTTGATGTTGAAAGTGAAATTATTTATCTAAACATGCTTCTCAATTTATTCATAATTGTATTTCTCATAACATTCTTCATGAAGATGTTATGTGCAAGATTTTCACTCTAAATTTTGAAGGTTGAGTTAGGAAGTGGTGTGAGACATTTTCGGCTGCATCAATTCCTTCGTTGGAGCAATTTATAGATGAGATTATTTTTACTTTTGAAAAAATTAATTATGTGAAGAAATAAATGATCTTAGGATGAAATAAAATGAATCATTAAAAGAGATTTCAACAATATTTATTCATATTTGTCGTAGATTTCCTTTGGATGATTTTCCTTCTATCAATGATTGGTTTCAACAACTAGTCTCACTTTCTTATGAACAAGATGAACTAAATATTAATCAATATTATCCGAGCTTTAATACCTATTTATAGGTTAATTTAGAATATTCGGAATATGATATTGGAGCGATGGCGGGTTTCTGTGCGATTAGGGTTCCAGCAAGGTTTTCTGCCGCCATCGACGCCACCACAGTTCTGGTAGATGCAGGAACGGGCTGGGGACTGGCTGCGAGACCCTCTGCGCTGGAAGATTTCCTTAAGACGTGGCCTGGAATCCTCAATGGAAAGCAGCAACAGGTCTCGAAGCTTATGAAACAGGTATTTGATCTTTTCTCCCCGTTCTCGGCATGTTTAGTAATCCTCAGGGCGACTCTGGACAACCCCCTTCACTGGCCGGGTTTTTATGCATTACAACTTTCGATCCACTCCCAGCTATTGGGTGTTTCGCCCTCTTTAACGGGTGATTTACCCTGGACGTTTTGCCATGGTCGCGGAAAGGGGAAAAAGAGTCGAATGCCAAATCCTCTGCCCCTTCTTTTCCAGGGGCGGCTTGGAACGGATCCGCTCCCCCTTTATTTACATGATTGCAGTTCGGGCCTTTATCAAACAGATCTGGCCAAGAATACAGATCTTATGCATCCCTTCGCCTCAACGAGGGACGGCATCAAACGACCGATCTGGCAATCAACGACTGGAGGGACAGAGCTCCAAATAGCAGTAGTTTCAGGGGATAAAAAACCGAATCCAGGCCTCCAGGACCCAGGACAGGACTACATTCAAATCTTCATCAGAAGCCTGTCAGGAAAAACTATTTGTAAGCATTTCTGGACAGGATCTTTGATAAAAAATATAAAGGAAGAAATACAGGCAGATACAGGCATCCCATCAAATCTGCTAAGCTTGATACATGCAGGCAAAATCCTGCAGGATAATTTAACAGTACAGCATTATGGTATGGGTCGAGACTCAACCATCTTTGTAAGCACAAGGCTGAGAGGGGGAAGCTCTGGCCCAGGGCCTAAAGGCATAAATTCCTTTAAAGATGCTGTCAAAGGGAAGTCAAAACCTACAGGATCCCACCATGACGCAGCAAAGGGGAAAGAACATGCAGCTGTAAATATACCTCCAGGGCAGTACATTGTGGATGAAGTACCAGAGAGCCCCTCCATTCCGCTGGATATCCCAGAGGTAGAATGCATATTCTCAGATCTACAAAAAAAAGCCGTTATTTGTAGATTTAACGGCTTCTGGCCTAGAACAGATGCTCTGTATCAATGGATCCATACGGCTTGGACAACAAACTGCCAGATCCATCTATGCTCGAAGGGTTTTTTCATAGTAATTTTTCGCGCTGAAGAAGAAAGGGAAAAAGTATTCACTGAAGGACCATGGTTCTGGGGCAGTGCGGGATTATTTCTCACCCCTTGGTTCCCGGATTTTGATCCAAATACCATGGTGGTATCAAGGATGCCGGTATGGGTAAGGATGCACAATCTTCCGATACATTTCTGGCATTTCAAGACCTTATCAGTTATAGGGAATACTCTTGGAAAAATGTTAAAGATCGATACAGAAAGACACTTAAAAGGAATTTTTACCTTTGCTAGAATATGTGTAGAGGTAGATCTCAGCCAAGGGTTACCGGAAAGCATCATCCTGAATTTCAACAACACACAGTGGAAACAATCTCTGGATTACGAGAATACAGCGTTCAGATGCAGGGGATGTCAACAAACAGGTCACCTGTTCAATGCATGTAAAAGTCTAAACAAGAGCAAGCCACAACAAAGGAAGCACAAAGGATGGCAGAACATAGACTCTGTCATGAAGAAGAGAACAGCGGGAAAGAAAGCTCCCCCAGTACCAGAAGACAAAGAAACAGAAGCAGAGGAGGAAGACACCACCAATGAGGAGGCTGAAATAGAAAACCAGAAGGAAAATATAACAGTCAACAAGGATTCACAGTCACACTCAAATCAGGCAGAGACCCAGCAAAATCAGGTAGAGATGACAAGCGTGGATCAAGGCATTGGAGGCATCAAACGGCATCATCACTCAGATACTTCAGATTCAGACAAAGAAACAGGGCATCTAAATGTATCAACCCAGTTAGTCATTGCCTCGACCGAGCCCACTATGGGAGAGTGGCGCAAGGTTGAAAAGAAAAAGGGGAGGAAAACCTGATGCGTCCCTCCCCCCACTCTCTTCTCTCTATTTTTCTTATTTCTTTGAGCCCTTGTGGCAGCTTACGGAATGCTTTTATGCTTCTGGAATGCTCAGCATTTGCAATGTAACTTTTTATTTTTTCTTAATAAAAAGTTCGCTTTTTCTTCGGAAAAAAAAAAAAAAGAATATTCGGAATTTTTATAGGAACAATAATGTTTAACAAATTTATCCACTTTTGTAGATGTTAATTTGGAGAAGAATGATATTTTACACGAAGTTCATGTAACTTCTAATTGTTCTCATCCATCATCTTTTTCTTGAAATGAGTAATAAATTTGTCATATCTTAGAAAATGCTACAACTAAATTAACATAGAAAGAGATTAAATTTGAAATTTGTATTGATAATTTGGAACAATATTCTCATAAGCCTGCTAATTCTCCATCAGAAACAACTCTTGCACCTTCTTATTTTGAAAAATCATGTGATGTCCTCTTACCTTCATCTTTAAACTATGAACATGATCATGTTGTATAAAAATCCTGTAGATTCACAAGCTCATGCAATGTACTAAAGCAAATGACAGGAATCTACTTCTACTTTCAACCAGAGGACTCCAATAGATCAATGAAAACAATAAGAACAAGAAGAAGATAAATCAATGACACATAACACAATAAGTTTTACGAGGGAACGTCACTGCTCAAAACCTCGCATATTTTTATTACATTCAATCATAAATATGAGTGAAGATACAAATATTGTTCTCACTAGAACAATTCCGCACAAGTATGCCCAACTCTCTCAGCTCACAAGCTAGCTCAAGATAAATCCTTAGCCTATTCAACAACTCTCCAAGCCCCTAATCTCTTGTGTAATTCCTAGGATGAATAGCTCGTATTTAAAGGGAATTCATGCTTCCAAAACTATGCAATCCAAACATAGGATCAATCTTTGATGCATACATGATATTTATGCTCCAGTAAATATTACCATTGATAGTACATTGTCCGTGCACTCTAGTCTCAACTAGGTCTTTGTCTGAACTGACATGCATGAGTTTCTCATGAGGAAATCTTCAGTTAATTGGAGTAGCACTAGTGGATGCATTAGTGCACCAACTGATTGTTAGTCCTCTACTAGTTCCAAAAATAATTTGGAAATAATTTAACTTAACTTAACTCAATAAACTAAGTGATTTAATTTCCAACTCAATTTAAACTCATACTAGAACCCTAAAATTTAGGGAGAACATATACATGACTATAGAAATACTTCCAACTCGAAATTCCTAAGCTAATTAAGTTAATTAAACTTAATTAACTATTTACAAGTTGCTACGAGAATAGAATTCAGTTTTAATTCTCAGTTTAATTCAAGGACAAATTAAACTGGAATTTCTTGTTGCCATTTCTCAACACATGTTTTGGATGATGTTTGGTTTTCATATTTTTCAATGGAGCATGTGATGGATATTGATCAATTTATTCCAAGACAAGGAGAAAATGCAAAACGTTCTAAATTGAAATCAAACATGAAGGCTACTCTTTCACGCAATGTCTTTCATTTTATTTCATCTCACTCTTAATATGCATTATATCCTGACTTATTTAATGATTATAATTCTCAGGTAGTCAGTTTTGATCTTGTGGATTTGCAAGGCTAGAATTTAATAAAGGGAAAGATGATATTAATTTGCATATAAAGAATGAGATCGTCTCTTCCCATGAATATAAGCCTTATGAATCTACTATAGGGGAATAAGGAATTTCTATAGCAAACACATTTCACAAATTACCCTCTATTAATTTGATTGCATTCATGATTAATGGAGATTCTCTCTTTAATTATTACACTAGGTGAGTTTGAAAACATTGATCACACAAATGATGTTAATAGTTTTCATCCTATTAATAACAATATATTTTATATAGTGAAGGATGATAACTCATATACATTATTTGATCCTATTAATTCACCACATGTTGGTTATTTAAAATATGAGTTCAAGGAGATTTATCCAGAATATGAGACACTTTGGTTGCAACCAACAATTATGTCCAGTTCTCGTGATCTTACTAAGATTTGTGAAATAAATCACATCAAGATTATTCCACAAGATATTCTTCATATGAAGTTTACACATGACCCATACTCATATATAAAATCTTTCCAATATTTTTACACTAGTCATTGTATATACCATGATAGAATAGTAACTTGGCTAGAAGCTTTCCATACTAGATTTCATGTATATAAGAACGTTATTTTCTTGCACATGTGAGATATATGTATAGAAATTTTAAATTTCTTTTTTCTATAGCTTATTATTAATTAAATCTGTGTTTCAAATTTTTGTTATATATATGTCTATCGATTCAAAGCAATATAATTGGCTACATTGGAAATTAATTTTACATAGTTTTAATCATCAAAGTATATTAGAATAGGGTTATAATTAGCCTAATTTGCAAATAGATTATCTTTCTTTTATTCAAATAATGCATCTTTCTCAAAGTGAAATAAATAATCATCAAAAGGAAGTATACTTACCATTCTCCTCTATGTGATCTTGATTAACATTTCTTTCTAAAATCACTTTTTTTAAATCAATTTACAATTCTAAGAACTTAGGTATAATAATTGTTTAGAACATCATTGTTTACTATGCAAGAATCCTTAAAGAGAGTAATAAGAAAAATTGGATCCTTAGTTATGTTTCAATTTCTATGCTTCGCTTATTTTCAATCTATGTCGTAATTGTACATCCAGTTTAGATTTATTTTTATAATTATCTTTATTTCATTATATCATTTTCTTTCAATAAAAGCTTCATTCGCAAACATCCCATACATTCGTAAAATGAATTTCCATCCTAATTTTTATTTAAAAGAAAGGACATGATAATATATGTATAAAATAACTAAGTAGATTTAATAAGGATAACAGTGCATCAAATCTCTCCTTTGAATTTTGAACTATGGTTATGATGTTTCTTTACCATGGTTGGGATTTTGATACTTATAAGTTTTATTTTAGACCATTTTTTATTAAATAAGTTTTTGAGTTTATTTGATTGCTTAAATATATTTAGTATTTCGAATTTGTTTAAATGTTTTTATATAGTTTATTATTTATTTTTTTATTTTATATTTTGTTATAATTTTTCTGTAAAAATTCTCACTGTAGATTAACCTGATTATGCAATATAATTAAAGAAAAATACTTAATCTACTTCTACAATCAAACTTACAGAAGATTAATCGATTTGAGCAAGATCAAACAGAACACATATAACATAGAAGAAGAATCAATACACATGAAACACAGAAGAATACTTTGGGGAAAGTCTCAGCTAAAAACCCTGCTATCTGTATTATCATACAAGCGGAAATATCTCAGGATTACACACAGCGTTAGCTCTCAGAGCTATCCAGCTCTCAGTACAATCCCTCACTGTTGCTCATAGACAGAATAGACAACTCATATGCCTTCTCCTTTGTCCTCCAAGCCTCCTATTTCCTTGCGCAATTTTCCCTGGGTGCTCCAGCTATAACCTTGTGTGACACTGATCTCACACACTGCTCCAACACACTGTAAAATTTCGCAAATCTCAAGGAATGAATTCCTGCTGCATGCAAGAGATTTTCTTATAGAAAAATTCTTGCAACTGATAGTATATTGTCCCTGCTTTTAATCTCAACTCGGTCTTTGTCTGAACTGACATGCATGAGTTATTTATGAGAGAATATTCAGTTATCTGGAGTACACTAGTTTCATGTATGCATGCATTAACTGAATGAACTCACAATTAGTTCCTCAAACTGTTTGGAACTAATTTAACTCGACTTAACTCAGTTAACTGAGCTAACTAATTACAACTCAAATAAAACTCATCATTATCTCCTTAATTAAGGGATAACTTCCTTAATTTAAGGGATAACTGTTGCATGACTTCACAAAGACTTCTAGCTTGAATTTCTCCAACTAATTAATTCAAGATGAATTAACTAACTATTTTTCAAGCAGCTGGTGAGACTAAATTCGAAATTTAATTCAAGGACAGATTAAAATTGGAGTATTCTTGTTGCCACATTTCAGGACTCCCTCTCAACAAGAAAGGGATTATCTGCCACCCTGATCCTGTCTCTGTGGAACTCAAATTTACACTTTGACAATGCCTTAGTCAAAATGTCAGCCTCTTGCTCCTCGGTCGAAATAGACTGCAACAACATGATCCTCCTCGCCACACAGTCTCTAAGATGATGATACCGAATGTCGATGTGCTTGTATCCATCATGAAATACTGGATTCTCATAGAGTTTGATACAACTCTAATTATCACAGTAGAACACAGTTGGATCCATCCTCTGATCAAACAAACCAACTAGAATTTTTTGCATCCAAATGGCCTCACATGCTACCTGACTTGCAGCCATGTATTTAGCCTCTGCTGATATGAGTGCAACAAACCTCTGTTTCCTGTTGTACCAAGAAACTACAGCTAACCCAAGGTTGAAAATTCCTCCTGATGTGCTCTTCCAATCTGATGGACTCCCTGCCCAATCTGCATCTGTGAAGCCATGTAGATTCACTCCCTTTGTCCGTCTGTACCATAAGCCATACTGAGATGTGCCTCTGAGGTATCTCAAAACATGTGTAGTTGCCTTCCAAAACATCTTGGTAGGTTGAACCATAGCTTGACTTAGTTGGTTCACTATAAAGCACAAATATGGTCGTGTGTTCACTAAGTACATCAGTGAACCCACAAGTTGTCGATACACAGTAGCTTCTACTACTTCTCCTGAAGTAGCATCCTCCTTCCTCCAGTTACCTGCTAGAGGAGTCTGCATGGGCTTTTCTCCATGTGGAATCTCCTGAGTATCTCATTGGCATACTTGCCTTGAGACACAAACAACTCCCCATCCTTCTGCCACACTTCCATGCCAAGGAAGTAGTGCATGAGACCCATGTCTTTCATCTCGAATTCTCTTGCAAGGTCCTTCTTGTAAGACATGATCAACTGATCATCACCTGTCAATATGAGATCATCAACATAAATAACAATGATCAACTACTTACCTTTTACCATGATGTGGTACAGGTTCGCATCCGCTTCACTCTTTGTGAAGCCCAACCCAGTGAAGTAGTAGTCGATCCTGGTGTACCAAGCACAAGGTGCTTGCTTCAACCCATACAAAGCTCTCTTGAGTCGACACACATGTGACTCATGATCGAAGGTCTCAAAACCTTCCGGCTGCTCTATGTACACCTCTTCCTCAATCTTTCCATTGAAGAATGTAGTCTTCACGTCCATATGATGGATCTTCCAACCCATTTGTGCTGATAGTGCCAACATCAATCTGATAGATGAGTACCTTGCTACGGGAACAAAAGTCCCATCGTAGTCGATCCCTCGACCTGTGAGAAACCACGGGCACCTTATGTTTCTCCACACTACCATCAGCAACTTGCTTTACCTTGTAAAGCCAACGGGAACTGACAACTGACTTGTTCTCTAGTCTTGGAACCACATCCCAAACACTGTTCTAAACTATGGAGTCATACTCCTCCACCATAGCATCAACCCAAATCGGCTGTTGCACTGCTTCCTCAAAGGAAGATGGCTCGATCTCAACACATTCCCCAACAAGGGCCATGTATCCAATGTACCTATCAGGTGACCTCCTCTGTCTACGCTGAGAAGATGGTTCTCCCACATTCTCTCTCGCATCCGACAACAATCTGTCAGCTTCTCTTGTGTGCTTCTGTCCCTCTCTAGAAGACTCTGCTTGAGTGGATGTCTCCACTCCTAGAACCTCTGCATGTGGTTGCTCCGCATCAATCTGAGGCTCCTCCTCCTTAGGAACCAAAAGTTCCTCCACAGCCTGTAGTTGGAGCTCCCTCTCAAGGGAAACTCGCATGGCCTTCTGCTCATCAAACTTGAGATCTCTGCAAACCACTGTCCTCCGACTAGTAGGCAAGTACACCCGATAGTTGTGAGGTGTATCTGTGTACCCCACAAGTATTCCCAACTCAGCTGTCAGCTCAAGTTTCTTCTGGGAATCCTTGGTCACATGGCAATATATCGATGAGCCAAAGATCCTGAAGTGACCCACATCTGGTCTCTTCCTGGAGAAATCTTCCTCTGGTGTCTTCATCCCAAGAATGCGATGCAGGCTTCTATTCTTCAAATAGACTGTTTTGTTGCATGCCTCCGCCCACAAATGAAGTGGTAGGCCTTGGTCATGCAGCATCGCCCGAGCTGCCCCCACAATTGTTCTGTTCTTCCTCTCGGCCACCCCATTCTGTTTTGGGTTATGAGGTGTCATCAACTCCCGTTTAATTCCTTCCGCTGCACAGAAGTCCTTAAACTCTTAAAAGACATACTCTCCACCATTGTCGCTTCTCAAGGCCTTGATCTTCTTCCCTGACTCTTTCTCAGCCAAAGCTTCCAACTCACAAAACTTTGAGAAGGTTTGATCCTTCTTCTGCATGAAATAAATCCAGCATTTACGAGAAAAATCATCAATGAAAATCACATAATACCTTTGTTTCGCGGTGGATGCTGTCGAGAATGGTCCACACACATCAATATGAACTCGCTCTAAGATTGCTTCAACTCGATTGTCTTGATCATGAAAGGAAGACTTGGTGTACTTTCGCAAGGTACAACCTTTGCATGTGTCCACTTGCTCAAGTTTACCTTTGGGAAGTCCGGTAGAGATCTGTTGCATTATCTTCAAGGCCCCATGATGCAAGTGGCCCAACCGCCTATGCCATAACTCGCCAATGTCTTGGCTTTGCACCAATTCTGCTTTCGAACTCAATGTAGCACAATCATCTACCTCTAGCTTATAGAGATTCTTCACTTGAATCCCAATCCTCTTGGTCTGACCCGTGGCTATGTGTCTCAGGAATGCCTTTCCTTTACTGAAGACAACATCGTAGCCTTTGTCCTCCAACATCGCGACTGATACCAAGTTCTTCTTTAGTCCAGGAACATACTTTACATCAGTCAAGGTGAGAGGAGCTCCATGCTCCCTCTGAAAAGAAATCGTGCCTTCTCTTGAAACACAGTACTTTCCATCATCACCCATCTCTATGCGCATCTTGAGGTCTTTCTCCTCCAAGGTACTGAATAAACTTTTATCGTTGGTCATGTGGAATGAGGCTCCACTGTCTAGATACCAAACACAACCCACCATCGATGAAACCATGCATGCGATGAGGGTAAAATCCAATTCAAACTGAGAGGCTAATGCCTCACCTTCTGATCCTTTCAAGGATCCCTTCTTGGATTTCTTCAATGGGAAATTAGTTGCATAATGGCCCACCTCATGACAATTAAAGCATCTCACTTTAGATTTGTCAATCTTCTTCCCTCCATGATAAGAATTCAATTTGGAATGGGAAGCCTTCCCTTTCCCTTTCCTTTCCTTACTTGCTAAGGCTATATTTTCTTCATCATCATGCTTAGATGAAGAACCATCTCTTGTGCTCCTCCTGATCTCCTCCTGCATCAAATCCGACCACAGTCGTTCCCAATCCGGCAGTTTCTCTCTTCCATTCACAGAGTCCTGGTAGCTATTTCAGCTATTTGGAAGACCGAGGAGAGCAAGGCTCACCATATCATCATCGACAATCATTATTCCCACACTACCAAGTTCATCTCTGCAAGTGGTGAGCTTGTTCAGATATGTAGAAATAGTGTCGCCCTTCTCCATCTTGATTTTTCAAAGCTTATCCTTGAGTGCCAATTTCCTCTGGTCACTACTGTTCTAATATAGGTCCTTCAATGTCTTCCACATTGAAAACGGAGTCTCCTTCCCATGGAGACTCGAGAAAATATGGTCTCGAACTCCCTCTAGAAGAATCCTTCTCGCCTTCGCCACACACTTCTTCCATTCAGCCAATTCTTGTGCATTAGTAGCAGCTGGCTTGGGGATTTCTTGATCAATGAAATCCTTCAAACCATTGTCTTCTAATACCGCTTCCATGCGGAATTTTCAACTCTGCATATGAAGACATGTATATGTAATTGAAAAAAATCGATGAGAAGCTCTGCTCTGCTACTGCATCCAAACCCTAACCAGCCGCCGCCCTAGTTTTTGCGCCCTGCTACCGCCGTCGAATCCTTGCTGGTCGTTAGCAATGGATATGGCGGGAGGAGGGGAGAGCTCTGCTCCCCCTCCAAAACATTCTGAGCACTCTGACGCTGCCAGGAACATTCAGCATACGCCCCCTTCTGACGCCGATCCAGAATCAGGAAAAGGTGTAAATCAGAGAGAGGAAGAAAGGACCCATACGGCCCCTACAGATGAAGCAGAAGATGACAAAGAGAAGCCTGCTAAAGCCAAAAAGAATCAGCATAAGGTTACATCAGCCACCTGCATACCAAAAGCAGCTGAACCTATCAAAGTGGAGCTGCCCAGCCATCGCATCAATGGTGAAATCCAGTACATGCAAGACCATGCACTCATCGGAAAATTTTTAGGCTTCTGGCCAACGGAAAGGGCTTTACAAGGCTGGATAGCCTCCAAGTGGAAACCCAAAGGTAAAATAACTCTGCAACTAGGACCAAAGGGCTTCTTCACTGCTATATTCCACTGTGTGGAGGACAGAGTGAGAATATTCGAAGGAGGGCCGTACTTCTTTAACTCTTCAGGCCTCTATCTCACTGAATGGAAACCCAGATTCAATCCTGATACGGAGGACTTCAGCTGGGCGCCTGTCTGGATCAGGATGTACTCTCTCCCTGCAGAATACTGGAAAGAAGAAACCCTTGCAGACATAGGCAACAAACTTGGCACCAACATCAGAGTGGCAGCTGAGACAAAGACTCGCAAGTACACCTCTTACGCCAGGATCTGCGTTCTGATGCACCTCACCAATGCTCTCGCGGATACGGTAAAGCTCTACCATGATGATTATGAATGGACTCAATCTTTAGATTATGAACACATTCCCTTTCGTTGCCGCAAGTGTCATGAGCACGGTCACCTCTTTCGTGACTGCCCCTTAAATGCACAGTCCAAAGCAGCCGCAGCTGGTTCTGAAATGGACTCAGAAGGCTTCATTAAAATACCTAACCGCCGTAGGCATGCCAAAAAGAGCCAGCCAGTCATTGAAAGCACCCCCAAAGTGGACAACCAAAACAAATTCTCCGTTCTTGCAACGCAAGAAATTATAGGCCAACCCAGTTCTGATCCCCCTCACTCTTCCTCCCCGCCCTCTCCACCTCCCTCGCGCCCAGATCCTATGCAAGAATCCGACCCCGATCCACTGAAACCCACACCCAGTCCTGCCATGGAGAAAGGCAAATCCATTTCCAATTTCAGTCCCTCCTCATTCTCCAAAGAACATTCCCCTAAAGCTAGCCAGCAGCAGGACACCGACATGGAAACCGATATCTCTCTTGCTCTCAGGCTCCAGCAAGAAGAGGATGAGGAAGCTCTAGATGACAACATTGATATGGTAGAAGATCAAGCGGAAGTCAATATTGATGGATTAGACATCTTCACACTTGAAACGGCATGCAAACAAAAGGAATATAACTCTATTCAACCTTGGCAGATCGACAAGCTGGAAGGAGTTCTAGCCAAGGCGCAGCATAGCAAAAGCCTGGGTATCCAGGGAGGTAGCCCATGGGATGGAAAAAAGCTTCTCAAAGACCTCAAGAAAAGAGGACGGAAGACAGAACTCCAGCGCACAATAGCCTTGGGGGAAATACTTATGGAATCGGGGCGATTCCCTAAGTTGACCAAATTCTACAAACCCAAACAATAGTCTCCATGAAGTTAATATCATGGAATGTAAGAGGATTCAATAGTCCCTCAAAACACAGAATGATCAAACACCTGATTCAGCAAGAAAAACCTACCATAGTTTTTTTGCAAGAAACCAAAAGCACCACGGATGCTATTGAACGAATCCGAGGCAAAGTCTGGGCAGGAAGCAGAGCCATCTCCGTTGATGCCTCTGGAGCCTCAGGCGGCTTAGCCATCTTTTGGAACCCCCAGATAGTCACATTATACGACTTTCATGCTACACTTCATTTCATTCAAGCATCATTCCATCTCATTGGCACTGGCATACATGGCCACCTCACAAACGTCTATTTCCCACAATCAGTTCAGCAAAAGATAGAACTCCTGGAAACAATTGCTCACCTCAATGAAAGCAGACAATTCCCACTATGGATAGGGGGTGGCGACTTCAACATAATCACTTCATTAACGGAGAAACAGGGAGGCCGAACCGGGCTCGACAGCGACAGCGAAAGCCTCAAAGATTTCATTCGAACCAACCATCTCATGGACATCCCCACCTCTAATGGAATTTTCACCTGGACAAACAAGAGACGAGGCATACAACACATAGCCTCCCGCCTTGACAGATTCTTCCTCTCTGACAATGCAATCCATCTGGGAGGGGATTTTCATGCTTCCATTCTTCCTCAAGGAGGGTCGGATCACTGGCCAATTCTGCTACAATGGACCAGACCAGGCAATCAAAGTAACAGACCCTTCAGATTCGAGGCATTTTGGTTCACAAACGCCACTTTCAAAAAGGTGGTCCAAGATGCATGGGCAGCCTACACTCCACCGGAGGGTGCCAAGATGTATCAATTTCAGCAAAAGTTAAAGAACCTGAAACATGTCCTTAAAATATGGAATCGCACAAGTTTTGGCAACATACAGGAGAAGCGCTTACAACTAGAACAACAAATGAATAAACTCCAACAAACCCTCATCCTCCAAGGCAGAACAGAAGAACAAGCACAACAAGAACAGGAATTATGGAACCAAATTGAAGAACGCAGAAAGCAAGAAGAAATACTCTGGCGCCAAAAATCCAGAATCAACTGGCTCAAAGAAGGGGAGAAGAACACAAAATTCTTCCATAAGACCACCATTCAACGGCGAATGCACAATAACATAGCATTCATCAACAACCAACAAGGTGAAAGAGTTGAAAAGCATGAGGATATGGAAAAGGAATTCACAGGGTATTTCAAGGAAATATTAACAGAGCCCATTGAAAACAGAGAAGCAGCCATCAGCGCTATCACACAGCACATTCCAAGCATAATTACTGAGGATCATAACAACAGATTACTACAGCCCACCACCATGCAAGAAGTCGAAGAAGCCATGGCTCAACTCAAAGATGGAAAAGCGCCAGGTCCTGACGGTTTCACGGCTAACTTCTTCCATGAATTCTGGGACCTCATCAAGCAGGAAGTCTGGAATTTGGTTGAGGAATCCAGAAGCATGCATTGGATTCTTCCGTCTCTCAATACAACTTTTCTAGCTCTGGTCCCCAAAGGTGAAGAACCCAACAGGCCGGAGAATTTCAGACCCATAGCTCTCTGCAATGTGATATATAAGCTCATCTCAAAGGTCATTGCAAATAGGCTTAAGCCTCTCCTCCCTCTTCTCATATCTCAGGAGCAGACAGGCTATGTGGAAGGACGGCAAATTATGGATGGAATCATTCTTTCCAACGAGATCATACATTCTCTAAAGATCCTCAAAAAGCCAGGTATGATTTTAAAACTCGACCTCTCCAAAGCATTTGATAAGCTCAGTTGGAATTTCATCCAAAAAATGCTTCTTGCCTTTGGATTCAATGCCACTTGGACCAGGTGGATTATGAACCTCATCACTTCCCCTTGCTTCTCAGTCCTTCTGAATGGATCCCCCTCTCCTCCTTTTCGACCATCACGGGGCATAAGACAAGGGGATCCTCTCTCCCCTTTTCTATTTGTTTTAATGGCGGAGGGGCTCAGTAGACTACTCAAAGCTTCCACAGCCTCTCGCAAGCTTAAGGGCATATCCATTCATGGCCTCAATCCGCAGACCCATCAACAATTCGTGGATGACACCATGTTATTTGGCCACCCATCCTCAAAAGAAGCCTCCATGTTTAAATCGCTCCTCTCCCTCTACTCTGAAGCATCTGGCACCTCCATTAACGCATCCAAATCGCAGCTCTTCTTTTTCAATACCCCCCCCTCCACTCAAAGGAATATAGCCCGAATCCTGGGATTCACCATCTCCCACCTGCCTTCCAAATATCTTGGTGCGCCTCTTTCGTCCTCTGCTATTAAAAATACCTCTTGGCAATCCCTCCTTGATAAGCTGGATTCAAAACTCTCTTCATGGACCTTTCGTGCTCTCAATATGGCTGGCAGATTGGTCCTCATCAAGTCTGTCCTGCAAGCTATGCTGTTGTATCTCTTTTCCACTCTAGCAGCTCCAAAATGGGTCCTAAAAGCCATTCGCAACCTTCAACGCAACTTCCTCTGGGGCTCCTCTGGCAAAAACCGCAAATGGGCCCTCGTGAACTGGAAAGATGTATGTAAACCCAAAACAGAGGGAGGCCTTGGGCTTCGAGATCCTCTTCAAAGCAACAATACTATGGGAGCCCGCATGTGGTGGAATTGGCTCTCCAAGCCTCACACACCCTGGGCACGCTTATGGCAAGCAAAATATGCATTGGGCAGTCAATGGCAAGAACTAATCCGAATCAATCCCAGTGCCAAAGGCTCTCCAATCTGGAATGCGGCGAAGATACACAGCAGCTTCATACAGGATCATAGCTTTTGGGAAATACATTCAGGAACGTCAGCCAGGTTCTGGGAGGATTCATGGCAGCAACTCCCCAAGCTGACTAATCTATTCCAGATGCCACTTTGGCAATTGTACATGCATCACGAAAACCTCATTCACGTGCATCACTTCTGGCAGCAAATACCCCATCAAGAATATCGAACCTGGAGATCTGCTAACAGCTGGCAAAGAGATTGGGCAGGGGAAACATTCTCAGACTTGGACCAGGAACTGATGCAGCGGAAAATTCGCCACTCTGACCAGCAGGACAAGCTCAGATGGGGTCACAGGCACAAGGGCACTTTCACCACGCAAGAGGCGCATCAGCTGCGCTACTCTAATAGCCAAGAGGTTCATGACCAAATCTGGGCACGGGTCTGGCATCCTGGGCTCTGGCCCAAAATCTCAACTTTCCTTTGGCTGCTCAGTAAGAGGCGTATTCTCACTTGGGACAACTTGCTAAAGAGAGGATTCGTAGGGCCCTCCAGATGCCCGAACTGTAACCTCCACACTGAAACAATCGGCCATTTAATGGAGTCCTGCCCACTAGCAAAGCAACTTTGGAAGCGGGTGGAACAATGCAACAAAAGAGCAGCTCCGCGAAGCGAAGATGTGACGGACAATATAAGGAACTGGGCCAAGAATCTGTTTCAATGCCAAATCCTCAACTCCTTATGGGATCTCACTCCAGGTTTCATGTACTGGCTGCTCTGGAAAGAGCGCAACTCACGAATCTTCAACAGCTCCTCCAGATCAATAGATGCCCTGTGGCTCATATACAAAAGAAATGTCCAGGAAACCCTTGCCATTCGAACCTGGTATGACATGGATATGCCAGCGACGCAACAAGAAAAGGACATCTTAAAAGCATGGAACCTGGACCTCTCAGCCTTAGCAAAGGTCACCACGCGTCCCCCCCGTGGCCCCACCTCCCCTTCCTCTTGGTCCCCTCCGGCTCTCAACTCCTTCAAGCTCAACTTTGATGGGGCGGCCAAGGGCAATCCTGGTCCGGCAGGCTATGGAGGAATCATCAGAAGTCACACAGGTAAACCCGTGCACATATACTATGGCTCTCTAGGCAAAGACACCAATAATGTTGCAGAAATGGAAGGACTTTGGCATGGGATCTGCTTCGCAGAGCAACTTCACTTCCTCCCTCTGGAGGTTGAAGGCGATTCCCTCATCCTCATCAATGCAGCCAAGAAAATCCAAGCAGGAAAAGCAGCAGACAAGGTAGCAACCAGCTGGAGACTCTTGAGTAGGCTGGAAGCCCTGGAAACAAAGCTTACAAATCCACATAGCCTCACCTTTCAGCATGTGCGAAGAACAGTAAACAAGGTAGCCGATAGACTGGCTAACCAAGGCGTTTCCCAGACTTCAACTCACTTCTCAGGTCCCCTGGACACGGTTGAAGATGATCAACTCAAAAAAGAATGCATCACCCTGGTGCAACAAGATCTCTCTCCCCCGGATGCGGGTGATCGCTAGCCATGTGACACACAAGGCTCGTCCAAAGGGCATGTGTCCGCCCGGACGAGCCAAGCATGACAGAAGGACACGCACACATTCTACCACCCTTCAGCATTTAAGGAGGGGAATTAAGAAGGTTGACAGAGAAGTCCTGTCGACCATCAAGGCGATTCTTGAGAAGCGCATCATGGCGCTTCATAACAGCCTTCTCCCAGACATTCTTACGCCATTTCTCGCTGCAACTATTTCGTTCTCGCCGGAGGTGACGGAGGTTCTGAACTTTGATTGTGAATGTGAGTGTGATGCTGCGGAGGAGTGGGGCAATTGGCAAGCTCACAAGCAAGCCAATTGCGCCTCTGAGAATTTGGTAACGCCTCTCTGTATGCGCCTTTCGTTAGCTCCTGCTCTGGCTTCGTTAGAAGGTGAGGGCACTCGGAGCTTCAGCTCGTATCCGCGTCCATTGTTAAGTCCTGTTCTGGCTTCGTTAGAAAGTGTGGAGGCTCAGAGTCTCAGCCCTCAATCAAACATTAAGAAAGAGGGTCAAGGCTCTGCTGCCACTGCTCTCGGCAATTGGGAAACTCAAACCTGGTCTGGCAGCATTTCTAGGCCGACTCCGCTGTTTCACTGTGGAATTAAGCGCTCTGCTCATAAGACCAGCATGCAGCGTACTAGGGGAAGAGGCAGCGGCGGCAGGGGTGGGTATAGTGGCAGAGCCCCCTCGACTTCCTCCTCAATTGAGGAATCCTCTGAATGCAGAAGGCCGAGGGGAAGGCCCCCGGGCAGAGGCAGAATGGGGGAACAGCCTGCGCGCATGGATTGTGGGCACACGGAACACCCAATGGTGCGTTACCGCCTCCCCTGCACCTTAGCTAATTCCACTTTCTTTGTGACTGTCTCTGTTGAGCATTGTAGCAATCCATGGGAAGATGAGGATGACATCCCTCGGGCCAACCCTCCGCGTGTTCCTGGGATTGTTCCCATGGTGGATATGGAATTCCCTGCTGTTGAGATGATGCGGCCCTTACATGACCCGGGAGCGAGCCTGAGAGAGCCTGTTGGTGACTCAGGCGCTGGCCCAAGCGACCGTGGAGCGCGCAACCTTGGCAAAGCTATCCTTCAGCCTCCACGCTGCAAGGCAGAAGATGAGCCGCAGACCACTGACGAAGATTGACATGCCCAGCTCGCACTCCAGGTTCTACAGCAAGAATTTTTCTCAGTCAGCTTCCTATGCGGTTATATATGAGTCTGTCACTCTGTCTCTATGTAATGGTGTCGGTTTTATGTTATCTCTGTTCTGTGTTGATGTTCTGCAAGTGTATATGTCCATGTGTCAGCTGCATGAATGTGGCTCTAAGTCTTTATCCATGTGTCCTCTGTCCATGTGTCCTATGCAATTCTGGCAAGAATTCTCAAGTGTCTATTGTCTGTCCACGGACAAATTTTACAGGGCCGCGGCCCCGTTGTAATTTTCACAATGTAACTCTGCTCTTGCTGTAATATAATAGTTTAGTATTACTTAGAAAAAAAAAAAATACCGCTTCCATGCGATCCATCCATGTTATGTAATTCGAGATGCCATCCAGAGCATACTCAAGTCTCAAGCCATTGAACGCCATTGGTGAACTTTGAGGTGTGATAAGAATTCGATTTTGTACCTGCAACCAAGAACTTCAAACTTCGAATTTCCCTTCTCAGTGTACTATTCACAGCTCTTATCACCTTTTCTCCCATACCATGTAGAAATTCTCACTGTAGATTAACCTGATTATGCAATATAACTAAAGCAAAATACTTAATCTATTTCTACAATCAAACTTGCGGAAGCTTAATCGATTTGAGCAAGATCAAACAGAAAACATATAATAGAGAAGAAGAATCAATACACATGAAACACGGAATAATACTTTGGGGAAAGCCTCAGCAAAAAACCCCGTTATTTGTAGTATCATACAAGTGGAAATATCTCAGGATTACACACAGCTTTATCTCTCACAGATATCCAACTCAGTACAATCCCTCACTGCTGCTCATAGACAGAATAGGCAACTCATATGCATTATCCTTTGTCCTCCAAGCCTCCTATTTCCTTGCGCAGTTTTCCCTGGGTGCTCCCGCTGTAACCTTGTGTGACACTGATCTCACACACTGCTCCAACACATTATAAAACTGCGCAAATCTCAAGGAATGAATTCCTTCTGCATGCAAGAGATTTTCTTATAGGAAAATTCTTGCAACTGATAGTACATTGTCCCTGCCTTTAATCTCAACTCAGCCTTTGTCTAAACTGACATGCATGAGTTATTTATGAGAGAATATTTAGTTATCTAGAGTACACTAGTTTCATGTATGCATGCATTAACTGACTGAACTCACAATTAGTTCCTCAAACTGTTTGGAACTAATTTAACTGGACTTAACTTAGTTAATTGAGCTAACTAATTACAACTCAAATACAACTCATCCTTATCTCCTTAATTAAGGGATAACTTCCTTAATTTAAGGGATAACTGTTGCATGACTTCACAAAGACTTCTAGCTTGAATTTCTCCAACTAATTAACTCAAGATGAATTAACTAATTTTTTTCAAGTAGCTGGTGAGACTAAATTCGAATTTTAATTCTCAATTTTAATTCAAGGACAAATTAAAATTGGATATTCTTATTGCCACATTTCAATATTTTCTATTCAAAATTTGCAAATTTTTATGTTTCTTTTGTTTGCTTGAAGCTTTGAAAAGGTGGTGTAGCCCTCAACAAATAAAACGATAAAAAATGGGTTATTCTCAAATTCTTGTCTACAACTAAAAGCATCACACTTAATCATCCATATAAAGTTTCGTGAATTGCAAAGAAAAATTCTCTACTTGTGGTGGAACTCTTTTGTTAATATGAATTCACTTATATAATACTAGCACATTGATACCTTAGGTTTCTAATAGGTTTCTTCTTCATTGCCCCATGTTGAATTTTCAAGTGCAATAGATACAAGCACTAATTTTTTAAAAGTGATAATTAGTTCTAATGATGTAGATATTCTTTTAGCACTTTCAATTTATCATTAAGAAATTACACTTCAGAAATTCAACCATAAATTCACATGGATAGTAGAAATCACAATGCAAAAATATAACATAAGATTTACCCTCGGAAAACCCACTTGGGGTAATAACCCAACAACCTTTTCCCTGGAGAAATTCTTCAGTTCAACAAGAGACACACCTAATTTTGGTAGTCAAATATGAAGGTCAAACTAACCAATAATGGAATGGTCAAACATGCTCAATCAATCCTCTTGTCAAGCCCAACAAACTTGGCTCTGCCTGATCTTTCTAGGCCGAAATTCAGCCTCCCAGAAACTTGGCCCTTCTGCCCATAATATAGTGCCCAAAATTTTGGCATTGCTTCCCAGAAATTGTTATCCAAAATTTCGACTTTTTGGCTAGAATATGCCTTAAAACTCGCACATGTGAAGTGAAAGAGAGATAGGTAAGATGTTAGAAATGTATTTTACCTTCTTCTTATTCTCCTTCGCTTGGATGCCTAGAAGATACTTTTTTATGTGTGTGATCGAATTGTGTCTTGTGGAGGAGATCAAGTGCCTTATATATATAATGTTTTGGATGGCTTGAATGGGTGTCTCTTCACTAGAGCCGACTTGACTTGAAGGAGGGCCAAATTAACAAGTTTGGAGCCCAAAATTAAAATTTCAAAATTCAAAATTTTCTCTTTTTAAACCGACATGAAGAACATGTCGTATATTAATGATTTCAAGGGCTAATCAATAAAATGGCATGAAGAACATGTCTTACATTTTCATTATATATTTCAAGGGCTAAAATATTAATTTTGAAGAAAGACCATAGCCACAAAATTCAACACTCCCTCTTAGCTAGGGAGGTATACATAATGACTATTATATGTTCTCTTCTTGAAAATTTTCTCTAAGAAAATATTATAACAATTTATCATCAACATCAGCTTCATTCAATTACCATAATCTCAGTCAACAACTTTGACTTATGGTAAAAATATTTAGCATCACTAAGTACAATAATTTTGGTTGGTACCTCTGACCTATGGTGTGTCATTACCGTAATCCTATTTGGTACTCTTGAAAAATGGTACATCATTAGCATCAACCAGTCACCATAATTCTAGTCCCTCTAACGGTATACAAAGTAGTATTGGTCAATCATCATTTCGTTCAATATCTTTGACTCGTGGTGAATCTCCAAAGGCCTCACTCTTCATGAGTAATTTCGAGCATTATGCTAAATGTGTTCACTCAACCTATATAGAGAGTTTGATCCTAGTGTTGAAAGGAACCCACTCAACTGATTAATTCTAAGACCATTCTTCCTCATTTCAGTCAACACACTTGACAAAGGAACAATGATTGTACTCTATCTAACCATTCTCCCTAATTCCAGTCAACACACTTGACACAGGGATAATGTCTATCCTTGATGCTATCACATCAACTCTCTCTCTCTATCACTAAGAGAGGTGTTCTCAACAAGTCCAAGCTTGGCCCTAAAGTATACAAACTTCACTCTAAACAAAGGCTTTGTAACAATATCAGCTATTTTCTCAATAATAGAGAGTATTGTAGCTTCACTACTTCCTTCTGCACCATTTCACAAATGAAGTGGTACTTGATATCAATGTGCTTCAACCTATCATGAAAAACTAGATTTTATGAAAGCTTCAAATAGCTTTGATTGTCGCAATATATCGCGGTCGATTCTAGTACCTGATCAAATAGCCCTGCGAGTAACTTCCAAAGTCAAACTGCTTCACAAATCACTAAATTGGTTGCAATATACTCTTTCTCATAAATGTTGGGTGCAACAGATATTTTCTTCTCTCTCATCCAATAAATCATAGAGGAGCCCAAACTGAAGCAACCTTTAGATGTACTCTTTTTATCTTTTGCATTCCTTGCCCAATCTGAATTTGCATATCACTGCAGTAGTATATCACTATTTGAGACATATCTCAAACCATAAACAATAGTACCACATAAATATCACAATACATATTTTGGTGCAATCCAATGGTCATGTCTTGGTTCCACCTCGAACTGGCTTAGAATGTTCACTACAAAGCAAATTTTCGGCCTAGTATTTACCCAATACATCAAGGAGGCGATTAACTTCTGATACATAGATGGATCTACCAAATCTAACTCAAAGTCTCTAAACTTCCTCAAATTAGTCACCATGGGAGTTTTCATAGATTTATAGTCCATCATTCCAAAATTATAAAGGATCTTGATAATATACTTTCCTTTACCAAGGAATATTTCACCAGGTTTATGCCATACTTCTAGTCCAAAATAGTAGTGCATCAAACCAATATCCTTCATATCAAATTCAAAGGCCAACTCCCTCTTACACTGAATAACAAGATGATCTACACCAATCATAAATAAGTCATCAACATATAACAATAAAATCACAAGTTCATTTTTACAAACCTTGATATATAGGTTCAGATCAACATCACTTTTGGAGAAGCCAAGTCTTGTCAAGTAGCCATCAATTCGAGAACAACAGGATCTAGGTTCCTTCTTAAGTCCATACAATGCTTTCTTCAATCTACAAATGTGAGATTCTTTCCCATGAACCTAAAAACATTGAGGTTTTTCTATGTACACTTCTTCCTCAATCAAACCATTAAGGAAAGCAGTATTTACATCCATATGATGTAAATTACGGCCTGTTGAGCAGTAAAAAGGGTCTTTTTCACCTCTATTTACCCTACATTAATTATCAATCCAAGTATGATTTGTTATCTCAAAGAGTGTACTCAGTCTGAGGCGGTCACTTGTCAAGAGCAATGCTAGTAGTATAGTGCTTTTACAAGAGTAAATAAATGTTGGAAACAAACTCTAAATGTAATGGAAAGAAATGGAAATTCTTTGTAACTAAATCATTCATTTAAGAAACTACAACACTTCATCAGTCAAGGGTGCAGTAATGATAACTCTTCCCTTTGTAAACTGATGCAAATGAAAAGCAATCAAAGAGAAGATCTCCAATCTGGGAACCAGACGGCAATAGTCAATGTTCACTACAGTTGCAGACCGTTCTGTTCACACCAAAGCAATTACTTGAAATGATAATTCAATTAACAGAAAAGGGAACAACAACTAATCTGTTGAAAAGATTGAACAGCAAGCTTTAACTTACGGAAATGAATTAAACAACAATCATAATCTAAAGGAATTAAGCAGCAATCTTTAACTCAGAAATGGTTGGAACAGCAAACCAAGAATGGAACAACAAACTAAAGTAAGTCTACGAAATGTTGAACAGCAACTGAATCGAAGGTAAACGCACAGCAAACTAAATCAAATGTTAACACACAGCGAAGTTATAATGATGGAATCAGTAATATGAGTCTTTAGCATAATAAATATTAACCACTGTGATAAAGAAACAGCAATTGCAGTTACAATGGAATGGAAATCCAAATGAACAGCAATCACACTTAGAGGTAAACCGTAGCTAAATAAACAATAATACCGATCTGTAAATGCACAGCACCGTTACTCTGTAAACGAACAGTAATGTTAATCTATAAAGGAACAACAATGTTACATAGTAATGCCAATTTGTAAGGGAACAACAATGCGATACGATTTCAGAATGGACAGCATAACATTTCAGTTGCAGAAGATAACCTTACTATTCAAATATGAATGAAATATGACAGAGCCAGTACACGAAATGATAAGGAACAGTAGATTACTGAATGAAGCAAGTAAAAGAAATCAAACCACACACGACTTGGAATTGGAAAATAATGGTACAGGAAGCAAGTGATCCACTAGGGCCGGGCCCTTAGCCTCCAGGGATGCACTGCTGCGGTTACTCCAGAATCAAAGACGGAACAGCAACAAAGTTTATATATTAATCATGGAAACAGAGTTACAGTAATCACTCTTTAAAGAGAGTCGATGATCAAAGTTTGGTTTACAACAGTAGATTCTATAAAACAACAATAGTCCGCCCCTTGGGCTAGCAACGTTGTCCCTTTTTATAGCAGCCAGGCAGAAATATCAAAGATACAGATATTCTTAAGGTAGTGATCCCTCAGGATCAAAGGATCCTGAGGGATTCGCCATATCGTTATCCTTCAGTTATCTCTTCGTCCTCTTGCACTGATTTGGTATTTCTTCTTCCTTTTCCTGGCTTATGCGCTCCGATCTGGATTGCCTCGTTTGGATGTGGTTCCCTGTCAAAGGGACAGCAGTTGGTTTCGCCTTGTCTTTTCCTTTGAAATGGCGATCTTCCATTTTCTTCATTTTCTGCATAGAAAAAGGTAATAATTAGTTATTCCACATTACTCACAAATATCTTAAACTTTATCATAATCCTTCATCATATGCACGTTTTGTAATGTAAAGAAGTTATGAATTAAAGGAAAAGATAATGAAATAAGTGGCAATCACATACCTTTTCTAATGCTCAACATGGCCCATAGAAGAAGCAATAGGAATAGTAGATCTAATAGTAGTGTACCTAGAAACTAGAGTAAAAATCTCATCATAATCCTCTCCCTTTTTCTCGGAGAATCCTCTAGCCATAAATATTTCCTTGTAATTCCAATACTTCCATCCACTGCATGATTAATCTTGTATACCCATTTGGAGGTCACCATTGACTTGCCTTCAGGTCTAGGCACAATCTCCCATACATCATTATTCATAATAGATTGGTATTCTTCCATCATTGCATACTTCCAAACTTGTTGGCCAGCTACAACCTCATAGTTTGAAGGTTCATAATCCATGAGATTAGTCATTAGTGTTGCATATTTATAATACCTTTTCAGTCTCTTGCTTTCCCTGAAAGTTCCACGTGGTGCTACATGTCCTTCTACTTCCTGCAAGGTATATCTAAGCCAAGTTGACCTCTTCCTAATTTTAGGAACAACAGCTGGATCCATTGGTTCACTAGGCCCTTCTGGCTCTTCTTGATGATCTATGAGATGTTCTGTAGAAATGAAATGACTTGGACTCTCTTTCTTAGGAGCTTCATTTCCTTCATCATCATCGGGATCCATGGGAGCTTCTTTGGATTTATAATAGGCAACATTCTCATCAAAGGTAATGTCCATGTTGGCTTTAACCTATTGTTGTCATGGAACATAGATTCTATAGGCTTTTGATAACTCGTTGTATCCAACAAATATTCCTTTCTTTCTTGAAGGCTCTAGTTTCTTCCTCTTATCTTTGGGTATATGAATGTGAACTAGACAACCAAATATTCTCAAATGTCCAACCTTTGGTTTTAGTTCGGTGAATGCTTCTTTAGGAGTATTTTATTCCAAGATTCGATGAGGACTTCTATTTCAAATATAGATTGTTGTCATGGACGCTTTGCTCCATAATAACATTAGAAAGTCTTGATCATGCTTCATTTCCTTAACAGATTCTTCAATGGACCTATTATTTCTTTTAGCAACTCCATTTTGTTTTGGATTATAGGGGACTCTCATCTCCCTCTTAATCCCAGCTTCTTTACAAAAGGAAATGAATTCCTGGGAAGTGTATTCTCCTCCATTATTTGATCTCGGAATATTTATTTTCTTTCCTATCAAGTTTTCTCCTTCAACCTTGAATTCTTGGAACTTGTTGAAGACTTCATATTTTGTCTTAATGAAGTAAATACATGTCTTGCAAGAGAAGTCGTCAATAAAATTTACATAGTACAGAGAGCCTTCAAGAGATTTCATTGGCATTGGACCACAAAAATCAGAATGAACTAGATCCAAGATTTCCTTGGACCTACTCTTACTACTGGGAAAATACTTATTAAAAATTTTCCCAAGTTCACAACCCTTACATACTCTTTCATGCTCCATCTACAATTCTGGAACACTTGAAACCATCTAATTTAAAGTTGGCAAAGGTCTATAATGAAGGTGAGCATATCTTATATTCCATAGTTCACATGGATTAATATCATTGTGTACTAATGCTTGAGCTAGTTTTCTTAAGAGTCCTTACAACCTTCTTTCGCGAACTCCAATTACTCTAGTAGAGTCTATAATTGGTCCCTTGGACCATACAAGGAATTGATCATCGAAAAATGCTACTCTAGATTCTTTATCATACAAACATGAAATATATTCAAAATTCTTTTTCAAACCTATTACATATATATGTTGCTAAAAAAAATAATAATAAATAAATAAAAATTACCTGATTCTAGGTCAACAGATGTTGACCCAATGTCTTTGACTGCATAATTGTTATTATCTCCAATCTCTACCTTTTGATAATCTCCTTTTGTCACGATCTCTTGTCATATGTCTTGAAGCGCCATTATCTACCAACCTGTTGAGGCCTCGAAAATCGCTGCAACAACATAGGGGAAACCACCCGGTCCGGACCTTAGTACAGCTCCTTTTCCGTTTGGAATAGTGGCTCCGACTGGGGATAATGGGACCAGTTTCCCAAAAATGGATAAAATGGGATGGATGAGCGACTTATAGATTATGCTAGTGATAAGCGAATAAATACAACTATCAGCATGAATATAATAACTATAATCTACCCCGGGGTTTTATCGATCTCTAAAGTGTAGCGTTTGATGATCTGAGCTTTTAGACAAGCATATAGATGACTCTGTCTTCAAACATAGATATTAAATTGTTCAAGATTGCTGTGCGTAAATAGTTACACAAAGCGATAACAGCGAAATTCCTACACTATCATTTATATCATTGTTACATACATAATTAAAAGAAATGCAAATCACAAAACATCCAATAGTGGGCTGAGATAGAGATTTGTTGTTATAGCGCATGCATGTATTCAATAATAGCAAGAATATATAGCATAACAATTCATATAAAAAGAATGACTTCAGACGTAGATAAAAGTACCATATGAGCTACAGCACATTCCCAAATATCAATCGTTATTGGCAGTTCTTCCTTCAACACAGAAATCGTCCTCAACAAAGGCAATAGTGCGCAATTGCGAAAAAAATTTAATGTCGAATTCAGAACAACTGGTCCAATTTCATAAAAGAATAGCGACTTAAGCACAGTAGTGCAAACTTCAGCCTATTAAGTCTGTTACAAAATTTTACGACCCTTTCCAAAACAATGAAAGGGTCTATAAATACTAATCTAATTTAAATATCTACTTAAACAGAAATCCTACTAAGCTGGTATCAATAACTCTTGATCCTGTTTTGGCTGGCGATCTGGCAAGCGGGAGGGTGACTCATTAAGTCGGTTGCTTTCCTTTGAATCTGAGTTGATTAATCGCAAGCATTGGCTCAACTTCCGGAGGTTTGTTGAGGCGCGAACTGAGTTGTGCAGCGTAGGTGGCATCTTGGATATCGGGAATTATACACCCGATTGCGTCTGTAAGGCACTTTAGGGCAGATCTCTGTGTATGTGGCTTGATTAAAAAGAGCCAATATGCATCTAAGGACAAGCTTTTAACTCCAGCGATTAATCTTCCTTTTTCTTCTAATTCAGGGTAGCAGGTTAGCTCTAATGCATTTGGAGTTGTTATCTTTCCCGGTGTACATTGAGAAATCATATTGGCCAGGTAAAGAGTGTTATTGACTAGATCCACTAAATTGCTGGCGGTTGTCTTACATCTTGAAGCCGCCCTTTCTGCTTTCATCACTTGAGTGTGCCATTCTGTGAAAAGAATGTCTTTCTGTGTTTCATTAATCCTGGGCAATTTTGCTGCTTTTCCCAAATCAGTATCTTGCCAGTCAAGATGTGCAGTAATGGCCTCGTCTGCTTGATCTAGTTCAGTCCTGGCCTTTTCTACCTATTGATTTATCGCTATAGTTAGCTCACATAGGGACTCAGCTTGATCCATCTGTTGACACAAGAGTCTGACCTGAGCTATCAACGCATTGTTTATCAATAATGCCTCTGTTTTAAACTCTTTTACCTGCGATGCACCCTTCATCTTTTCCAGCTGCGATGACATTTGAGCAATCTGCTCGTCTTTGGTCTTTATCATTTGCTCATTCGCCACTCTCAAATTCTCCAACGCCTCCGACAATTCTTTTTGTTTCTGGATCGCACCCTGATCGATCCTTTGCCTTTCCGCTTGCAATTGCTGAGTCAACTGATTGTTCTCTTGCTGTTGCGCCAGCAACTGTTCTTCGGCTTGTAATCTCTAGCCTTTCTGCCTGTTCTTTTCTCTGCTGCTCCTCTTGTTGCTTCTTCTGTTGCTCCTCCTGTTCTTGAACAGGTCGGCTTGATGATGTTGCTGGGGATGTTGCCAGTAAATGCAGAGGCAGAGTTTGCAACCTCTGTTCTCTGATTTTTTTGAACTCAGTTAATCCCTCATCATTATATCGCATCCTAGCGAGTTCTTTAACATGACCTATTGTCTCAGAGGCAATGAACAGGTCATCGAACATATCCTTCTGATGCTCAAACCTTGTTAATTTGGCCTGCTCTAATGCATTGTAAGCAGTCTTTTTTGGGTCGTATGGTCTGTTTGGGATCGTGGCCAGCGTTAAAGACTGGAGCTTCGTGGCTTCCTTTTCTGCATGTTTAAGATCATGTAGAGTATAAACGCCACATCTGAAGGGAAAAGATGGCCATCCTCTCTTCTTTTCTATTTTGAGAGTCTGTGTAGTACTCTCAGCCATGATCTGATATGCAATCTCCCTTGCTAGCAGCTTATCTGGAACATAAAGAGGAAGAACATGTGGGTCGGCTTTGCTGCCGAAAACTCTGATATAGGTGAAGTTTTCTTCTCCAAACCAACTTGCTACTGCTGGTAAATCAAAGGAAGCTTGATAGGAAATTTTTGAAATGGGTTTATCAAAAATGGAATAGTAAATGGGGACCATGAAACCATTACAGATTTGATACAGGTGGTCTTTATAAGAAGACTTCCACAATTTTTGATGATATATATGAATGGGTGAAGGGTCCTGTGCAGTCCACCTCCACCCGAGAACAGGAAATTCGGAATTAAAACAAAGAGTGTCTAGGATATATGCACTATAGTACAACGGGGGCATTTTCCTTTCTGAAACAACAAACTGAGACCTAAAATCACGAACAGCTACTGCTAATTTATCCGAAAGGATAGTAGCCCAATCCATAATCCAACTATTTATTGCTGCCTCCATTAAAGGAACCATTTCAATGGTAAAATTGGCAGAATCATGCAATCCCCACAGCCTACACATCATAATCCCCGCATAACAATAAGGAGAAGCCAAAGAATCGACCGAGTACTTACCGGAGGATTCATGCTTGTGCTTGTTGGGGTTTTGCCTCCAATCTTTGATAGGTTAAGATTCGATCTCATTCTCGCTTGCGAACTTCTCCAAGAAGTCTTTGTTATATATTTTCTCTGGTTCAGGCAAATGATACATTTGCCTTAGGTCTTCTGGCTTGAATGATCTGAAAATCCTCCCATCTCTTGTATTAAAAGTTCTGTCCAAAATGGGGATTTCTTCAATCGCCCATCGCACAACGTCTGTATAAGGAAGAATTTGATCTCTGGCCACTATCCTGTGAAGGAAAGAGTCGGCCAAATCTTTGAGAGTCGCATCAGATTTCTTGAGTAAGTCCACACTAGCTTCTGTCACTATCCTTTGTGGTTGCTCAGCTTCAATTAGGTTATAAGTGCCCTGCCAAGTCACTCTGGTGAGTCCCGTGCATGTGGTATCGGATATTAGTCCCTTCTTCTTGTTTGCGGTCGCTTGTCCAGCAGTTGGTGTTGCGGAAGAACCTGCAGTCTTCTTGGACTTCTTTCCCATCTTCTCAGGTCTAGCTTCCGTGAATGAATTCTGCACAAAGAGGCAATTGGGCGTAATACACAGAGATAGCGATAAAAACTCTTAAGTGATACAGCACATATGAATAGATGCGTAACTGAAGGATTTAGCTTTTAAAATGGGCGCGTATACAATCCGTGAAAATATTTTAGGACATGATCTTATTAATTAGCCGTTTTCAATCCGTCATTTCTTAAATGCCCATTATATCGTTATTCGGGTGAACGATTCACTTAAGCATGCAATGGACGTTTTGGCGGTTGAGCGTAGATGAAGGATTGTGTGAGAGATCAAGCCTTTATTACAAATGAATTGCGCCATCCCATCACTTAACGGCTCTTCGTTGAAAACCGCGGTTTATCGGATCGCAATCGGGGATGTAATTAGTGTGCTTTAATGGTGTGTATTGGATATTACCGATCGCCGAATGAGATATCGCATCGGCGAAAAGCTTTGAGCGCAATAAGACTTTGGTGAGATTGCCGCGATACCCGATTCCCGATTGCGCATCGCATCGGGACAAGTCTTTTGGGAACATCACCAATGTTGTAGCGTGTCGCCGGTCGCCGAATTCGCCAAATGTGTATCGCGTCGGGACTATTGGCATGGGGCATTATAACATGTACATGGAATATCGCCGATCGCCGAATGCGCCGAATGCGCATCGGCGGAAAACTTTGGGGTGCTTAATTATAATTCATGTGTCATTGCGATATGCGATCCTGCGATCGCTTTATCACAATGACAAATCATTACATGATTTCTTTTAAGGGTTTGCCCAGAAAGTTTTATAAAGTGCATTTATTCAATTTTTGGACTTGTTTGGATTTTAATAGCATTGATACCAAATCAAATTTTAAAGGGATCCATTTCATACGTTAATGTTTATAAGTAAAAATGATATGAAATGGGGGGTTGTTGTAGAGCACAACAATTGGCGATTCGCTGGAAGAACCAGTTATCTCTTTCAAAAATAGAAACACTTAAGCTTTTTCAAAAAATAGAGTTTCAATCAATGGGGAAATTTCTAATATAACTAGATTTCAATATATTCTGAGAAAAATGAAACTATTTTGTTGACTCCCTCTTTTCTATGAAAATAAAAACATTCTAAGTTGTGAAATAGGTCTTTATTGGTTTGTAATGATAAAATAGAATACCTTTCCAAATCAGCCTTTTATAGTAAACTCATCTGTCATAGGTAGAGCCTCTGCTGCCAGCAAACATCTATAGTTTCGACAGGGATACCTTTTAACCATGTGATTGTCCATTGTCCCATCCAATTAAGAGTGTGATTAACAGAATGAATTCAAAATATTTTTTACATATTTTGTATTTCATTCCCTTTTTTCTTCTTTGTCATTAATAAGATAAAAAGCCATTGTCCTGGTTTGGTGGCCAGCTGTTTGACAATGCCACTCACTGATAGTAGTTTAACTGAACAAGCTGGCTCGTGATGAGACCCCTTGTCTTGAAATTTCAAGCCATTACCCTGTTTTGGTTTGCAGTATTGGTAATGTCAGATAAATTGTTTCTCTATGAACGTGGTAAGCAGGCTTGTAATAAGACCTCTTATCTTAAATATCTTATATTTTAGAATTACACTCTGAAAAATCATAAACTTTAGTGAATGGGGTGAACAATCTTCTTCTTAAGAGTAATGGATGACAGAGTAAGAGTTGAAGATGCTGAGATTGGATTGATTCCTATCTTAGTATGGATAACCTTTAGAGACCAATTTGAAAAACAGAAAATGGTTTACAATATTTCTATGATTTGAGAGGAGTTGACAAAAATTTGAATTGTGATTTCAGAATACAAAGACATCTAATTTCCTAGAAATTATCCTTTTTGGTTAAAAAATTCTATCATTTTAAAAGCAAATGTTCATATTCATTCTATGGGACAACTTTTTTAAATACAGCAAAAGGTCAATGGGAGACATCTCACAACCTTATTTCCTAAAATCCTACAAACTATTAAAATCCTACTGAAATGAAAGGAGAAGGGGTTACCTCCTCAGTGAAAGAATTTCTTCAAGACAAGGCCATTAACAGGGAGAGAATCTCTCAAACCTGCTAAATCTTGCAATATAAAGGTTGAATGGCCTATCTTCTCACAGATCTGAAATGGTCCAAGCCACAACTTCTGGAACTTAGAGTGTTTACCCTTGTCCTCATGGGCTTTGTCCCATTTCAGAACTAAATCACCGACTTGGAACTGTTTTGAACCGGATGAGGCTGAATCAAAAGCTGCTTTGATGGCTTGCTGATGTTTGGCATGAGTAACCTTGGCTTTTTCTCTTTCCTCTTCTAATTTTAGGATCTGGTCATGTCTAAACTGAATAGAAGAGGAAGGAGTTTCCTCGATGAACTGCACTAGAGCTAAAGAAGGAAGAATAAGATTTGTGGGTAAGATTGCTTCTTTTCCATAAACAAGATTAAATGGAGAAGTTCCAATAGAAGCTTTCTGTGTTATCCTATCAGCCCATAATGCAAATACCAAGGATTTGTGCCAATTCCTCTGATTTTGTTCGATAATTCGCTTAATGATTTTAATCAGATTCTTATTAGTGGATTCTGCTAAACCATTTCCTTGGGGATAATAATTAGCAGAATATTTTAACTTAAATCCTCTTTTAATAGCGAAATCAAACATAGCATTGCCTTAAAAGTAAGATGCATTATCAAAAACGAGAGCATTTGGGACACCAAACCTGGTAATGATGAATTGGTCTATGAATTCAATGATTGCTTCAGAATTTGCTGTCTTTAAAGGGATTGCCTCAACCCACTTTGTAAAGTAATCGGTAGCAGTAAGGATGTACTTATGTTGTTTGGAAGATGTTGGAGTAATCTCCCCAATAATATCCAATCCCCATTGCTCAAATGGTTGTTCAATGTTGATTGGTTGTAAGGGGAAAGCTGATTTACGTTGTCTTCCGCTAGCAGTTTGACAATTTAGACATTTCCTTACGTACTCGTGAGCATCTTTAAACAAAGTAGGCCAATAGTAACCAGCATGAATAATTTTGTGAGCTGTTGTGTCAGCTCCGAAATGTCCTCCTGCTGGTCCGTCATGTAGCTCCTGCAAAACCTTTTGGGCTTCAGGTTTTTCAAGACATCTTAACAAGATAGAATCGTAATTCTGTTTAAAAAGCACGTCATCAATGATTGTAAAATTCTTCGCTTTTAATCTAATGGCCCTTTTATTTTTGTAAGACAAATTCGGAGGTGCATAACCATTCTTTAGATAAAAGATTAAATCGGCATATTGAGATCCAGAATCAATAACACTTATCTGATTAATTTCTTGAGTTTGATCTGCATCGCTTGATTCTGGAATGTTGGATGCTCCAGCCAATATCCTGCAAAAACCTTGGCCCCTAACAATCTTTGCTGGCTTAATTTCTAGGTCATATTCTTGAAGCGCTGTGACCCAATTTGCCCTTTTTTCACCCAGCTCCTTTTGGATTAGTAGTTGCCTAACTGCCGGGAAAGGAACTATTATTTTTGTATGGGTTTTTAAAAGAAAGGGTCTATAATGTTTGACCGCTTTAAATACAGCAAAGGCTTGTTTTTCTACATCGGAATAATTTAATTCGGCACCCTGAAGATTTGAACTGAAGAATGATATGGGTGCTTCTAAATTGTGAGCATTTGGCTGCGTGAGAACTGCAGCATAAGATACATCGGATGCAATGGTATACAATGTAAAATGATTAGAAAAATTTGGAGTATTCAAGGCTGGGGCATTGATTATTGATTGCTTTATAACATCAAAAGCTTGCTTTTCTTCTGATCCCCACTTGAAGACTGAATTCTTCTTGATCATTGTCTGAAGTGGTAATACAATTTGAGAAAAATCTGGGACAAATCGTTTAACAAAATTAATCTGGCCCAAAAATGACTGCATCGACTTTTTATTGTGTGGGAAAGGGATTTCAGAAATTTCCTTGATCTGATCAGGATCAATATAAATGCCATCTTTGGATACTATAAAGCCTAAGAGTTTTCCTTGATCAAGAGCAAAGAAAGACTTCTTTGGGTTCAGAGAAATACCATATCTTTTGCATCGCTGAAAGATTTGATTTAAGTCATGCAAATGATTATATCTCTTCTTAGAATATACAGTAATATCGTCTAGATAGATGACTACTGATCGATTAATCAACCCTTTAAAGGCTATATCCATAGCTCTCTGGAATGTCGCTCCTGCATTTATGAGTCCAAAAGGCATTTTCTGATATGCATATGTTCCCCATTTTGTTCTGAATGTGGTTTTAAGTTGGTCATCAGGATGAACCAGAACTTGGTTATATCCTGAGAATCCATCAAGAAAGGACATCAATTCAGAGCCTGCTACTGATTGGAGGATTTGCTCCATAGTAGGTAATGGGAAGTTATCTTTCAAGCTTGCTTTATTTAGGTTCCTGAAATCAATACAGATTCGAATGTCGCCATTTTTCTTTCTGACTGGCACCATATTAGAGACCCAGTTTGAATGTCGGACCGGAAAAATAATCTTGGCTTTCAAGAGCTTGTTAAGCTCTGACTTTATCTGGCTCTCCAAGTTTGGATGTATTTTTCTTAACTTTTGCTGAATCGGTTTCTGATCAGGAAGCATAGGAATGGTATGCTGGATAATAGATGTATCATATGTCTTCAAGTCATCATACTTCCAAGCAAAGACCTGTTTGTTTTTTCTTAACAAATTAATAAATGCTTCCTTTTCTTCCTGGGAAAGTCCTAATCCTAAGTTGATGTTTTGAGGAGCATCGTTTGTGCCTAGATTTATCAATTCAAACCTAAGGGTAGAACTTTGAAGCTTTGCATTAATTACAGGTTTAAACTTGTCCTTGATATCATAAAGGTCTTCAAGCTTCACCACTGGTTTAGGAATTGAATTTTCTTGAGGCGTTTCTTTCATATGTAGATCATGATCATCTTCCTCAATAACTTGATTGTCATAGGATTTTTCGGAAGTTAGAAACTGCAAGATATCTTCGTCATGGTTAAATACTCTCCAATTAGTGACATTGTCGGGAATTGACGGCCTGAAAAGTAATTCTACAGAAAATCTATCAAGGTTGTAGTCTTCAGAAGGTAGAAGCTTAGAAGCTACATTGGCTAGAAGGTCAGCTGCCGAGTTTTGTGACCTAGGAATGGAAGAAATGTTAAATGCCGAAAAGTGTGAGGTAAGATCATGTACTAGCGATTGATAATGCTTGAGGTGACTTGAAAGACAGTGAATTGCATTCCTCACCTGTTTGACAATGATTTCCGAATCGCCGAATACTTTTAGATATTGCACTTCGAGGTCGATTGCTTTATATAATCCCTGGACTAAAGCTTCATATTCGGCTGTGTTATTAGTGCACTCAAATTCTAGCCTACAAGACAGCATTGTCTTTTCTCCTTGCGGACTAACCAAAATGAAACCTGCTCCTGCGCCCTCGCTGGACTTAGAGCCATCAAAATATAAAGACCAAAATAAAGGAGTATTAACAAAAATATTTACATTTTTCTCAGCATCATTAAAACATCTGGATTTGTCAGTTTGTGAAAAAATTTCAATCTGAGATGTAAAATGATTGACTGAAAAAGGAGATGGTCGGGCAAGAAAGTTGCCAAAGAATGATTCTGACGAATAGTTCCCCAAAATGTTGTTGTTGAATGCCACAGGTTGGTTTTCTTGCTCAAATTCAGTAACTGTGTGGGTCATATTCTTCTCTCGATCGATCCTTATTTGATTTGGCTTTCCCTTGTAGGGAAGCCACATATGTGACCAATCTGTGGAAATGTACCCATGCAGTTTTTCGGACCAATCTCTGCTCAAAATTAAACCATAGAATTCAGGTATGTCGGCAATTAAGATATCAATCCGTTGTACAATCCTTGGATCGGCAGACAACCTGATGGTTACGGAATTAATTTCTCCCACAACCTGCACTTTGGTCCTGTCCAACTGCACAATATGAATGGCAGACTTCTGGGGTTCAATGTTCAACTTAGAGTAAACTGAAGTTGGCATTATATTAGATGAGGCCCCTGAATCAATTAAACAGTTGTGCAGGTTTCTATTATAAATCTCATAAGTCAGCAGGAAGGGTGGAGTGTGAGAATTCGATTTATCTCCAATTAGAACTGAATCGGTAGCTTCAACCATACCTGCAGGAGGCTGGCCTGAATCGTTGGCAGCTCTTGCACTGGGAAGGGGAGTAGAGGGAACAGCATTCAATTCTTTAAGAAGTAATTTTTGTTGATGCTTTAATTTACTAAGCTCAAACATAGTTATATTTGCCTTAGTTCTCTTCATGTCATCAACAATGTTATATTCCATTGAATCAGATACCACTAATGTCTTGGATGTCGAAGGAGAATTAGAAGTTGAAGGCTGGTTTTGGGGGACTACTACAGGCGACTTCTTTGGGGGAACTTTTTCCTTTGCTGTGGCAGCACCTGCGCTCCTCTTCTTTGAAGTTGCCTGAACAGGTTCAGAAGTAGTTTTACTTCTTGTAGTAACTGGAAAGGCTTCTTCTTCATTCTCAGTATCAGAGTTTGGGAGTATAAAATCCCACATTACGTGGCATTCAGCTACTTCTTCTTCATCATCGGTTTGTGAGGTTGTTTCCTCTTCCTCTTCTTCTTGCTCTGAATCTGCGTTAGATATAACATTGGGCGGCTTTGTTTCAGTTTTCTTAAAAGTCCTAAATGGTCTTTTGTTTGAGGTTTCGGCCACCTGTTTCTTTATTTCGACCATTTCGTTAGACAATGTTTTAAGGACTTTTTGTAAACCTTCCATGTCGTACGGGTCCTTTGGGGTTTTCTTTTTAGAATCCTCTTTAAATGAAACTTTTTTAGCTTTTCTATCTTCCAAAGCAGCTTTCTTTTCTAGAGCATTGATGCGCTTTTCAACAGCAAGTGCTTCTCTCATGTTTTCAGCTAAGGTAGGTTTCCCAGCCCTGTCTACAAAAATAGCTATGTTGGCAGGTAGGGCAGTAATATACCATTCGCTTCGAATTTGTTCACTTGGTTTAGAAGCGGTAGGGATTTTATTCAGGAGTTTATTAAATCTGGCATTAAACTCCTTTATTGGTTCCCTGTGCTCTATTCTCAGATTGGAGAGGTCGTTTATTAAAGTAGTTAAAGACCTATCATCTCCATATTTGGTAAGAAACTGCTCTTGGCATGTGTTCCAACTGGTAATTGAACCAGAGGGTAAGGAAAAATACCAGGATCCTGCTGATCCTTGTAAGGTGTAGGGGAAGAGTCTTACAACAACATCTTGCTCTGTCACTCCTTTTAAGTTAACTGCTAACATAAAATTGTTAATGTGTTCTTCAGCCTGGGTCCCGTCATCTGGGTTAAATTTAGGCAGCCATTTTTCGGGAGCATCTGGTAGATCATGCAATGGTGCAGGCATGTTGACTGCACCTGGCCTAGTCCATGGGTCTGCCATTGTGATAGCTACAGTGGTTGACACTACTGTTGGAATTCCAGATGTATGGGAAGGGATCAAAGATGAGGAGTGAACAGGTTGGGATATTGAGGCTTCTAATCCCTGATGAACGACAATTTGTAATGGGGGAGTGGATGGTTGACCTCGCAGAGGGGAAAATGCAATGGAGGACGTGGATGAGAGCTCTTCACTATCAGATCCTTCAGTAATTTTCTTCGCCCTTTTCCTTTTGGGTAAAGGAAACTCAGTGGGTTCAATACCGAGTTTTTCGCTCTGAAGTCTGGTGAGAGGGTGAGTGAGATTGAACTGCGAAGTCGCACTGCTTTCTGATACCTCAGATTTCTGTGGTGAAATCGACAAGCTCTGGAGTTTATGGATTAGAGACTGGACTTCAGGTGATTCAAGACTTAATTTTTCTGTGGTATGATGGGTTTGAGCAGTGGTAGTTGATTCCCCTTCTCCTTGTTTGGATACCGGTGAACCAGTATGCAAATGGGAAGGTCGAGGGGATTCGGAGGGAGAATTACTCTTGGAATGGCTTATAGGTTTGGACTTATGTGCCATTCACAGTTGAGGCCCTCCTTCTAGCGCCAATTATGATGAGGCCTCGAAAATCGCTGCAACAACATAGGGGAAACCACCCGGTCCGGACCTTAGTACAGCTCCTTTTCCGTTTGGAATAGTGGCTCCGACTGGGGATAATGGGACCAGTTTCCCAAAAATGGATAAAATGGGATGGATGAGCGACTTATAGATTATGCTAGTGATAAGCGAATAAATACAACTATCAGCATGAATATAATAACTAGAATCTACCCCGGGGTTTTATCGATCTCTAAAGTGTAGCGTTTGATGATCTGAGCTTTTAGACAGGCATATAGATGACTCTGTCTTCAAACATAGATATTAAATTGTTCAAGATTGTTGTGCATAAATAGTTACACAAAGCGATAACAGCGAAATTACTACACTATCATTTATATCATTGTTACATACATAATTAAAAGAAATGCAAATCACAAAACATCCAATAGTGGGCTGAGATAGAGATTTGTTGTTATAGCGCATGCATGTATTCAATAATAGCAAGAATATATAGCATAACAATTCATATAAAAAGAATGACTTCAGACGTAGATAAAAGTACCATATGAGCTGCAGCACATTCCCAAATATCAATCGCTATTGGCAGTTCTTCCTTCAACACAAAAATCGTCCTCAACAAAGGCAATAGTGCGCAATTGCGAAAAAAATTTAATGTCGAATTCAGAACAACTGGTCCAATTTCATAAAAGAATAGCGACTGAAGCACAGTAGTGCAAACTTCATCCTATTAAGTTTGTTACAAAATTTTACGACCCTTTCCAAAACAATGAAAGGGTCTATAAATACTAATCTAATTTAAATATCTACTTAAACAGAAATCCTACTAAGCTGGTATCAATAACTCTTGATCCTGTTTTGGCTGGCGATCTGGCAAGCGGGAGGGTGACTCATTAAGTCGGCTGCTTTCCTTTGAATCTGAGTTGATTAATTGCAAGCATTGGCTCAACTTCCGGAGGTTTGTTGAGGCGCGAACTGAGCTGTGCAGCGTAGGTGGCATCTTGGATATCAGGAATTATACACCTGATTGCGTCTGTAAGGCACTTTAGGGCAGATCTCTGTGTATGTGGCTTGATTAAAAAGAGCCAATATGCATCTAAGGACAAGCTTTTAACTCCAGCGATTAATATTCCTTTTTCTTCTAATTCAGGGTAGCAGGTTAGCTCTAATGCATTTGGAGTTGTTATCTTTCCCGGTGTACATTGAGAAATCATATTGGCCAGGTAAAGAGTGTTATTGACTAGATCCACTAAATTGCTGGCGGTTGTCTTACATCTTGAAGCCGCCCTTTCTGCTTTCATCACTTGAGTGTGCGATTCTGTGAAAAGAATGTCTTTCTGTGTTTCATTAATCCTGGGCAATTTTGCTGCTTTTCCCAAATCAGTATCTTGCCAGTCAAGATGTGCAGTAATGGCCTCGTCTGCTTGATCTAGTTCAGTCCTGGCCTTTTCTACCTGTTGATTTATCATTGTAGTTAGCTCACATAGGGACTCAGCTTGATCCATCTGTTGACACAAGAGTCTGACCTGAGCTATCAACGCATTGTTTATCAATAATGCCTCTGTTTTAAACTCTTTTACCTGCGATGCACCCTTCATCTTTTCCAGCTGCGATGACATTTGAGCAATCTGCTCGGCTTTGGTCTTTATCATTTGCTCATTCGCCACTCTCAAATTCTCCAACGCCTCCGACAATTCTTTTTGTTTCTGGATCGCACCCTGATCGATCCTTTGCCTTTCCGCTCGCAATTGCTGAGTCAACTGATTGTTCTCTTGCTGTTGCGCCAGCAACTGTTCTTCGGCTTGTAATCTCTAGCCTTTCTGCCTGTTCTTTTCTCTGCTGCTCCTCCTGTTGCTTCTTCTGCTGCTCCTCCTGTTCTTGAACAGGTCGGCTTGATGATGTTGCTGGGGATGTTGCCAGTAAATGCAGAGGCAGAGTTTGCAACCTCTGTTCTCTGAGTTTATTGAACTCAGTTAATCCCTCATCATTATATCGCATCCTAGCGAGTTCTTTAACATGACCTATTGTCTCAGAGGCAATGAACAGGTCATCAAACATATCCTTCTGATGCTCAAACCTTGTTAATTTGGCCTGCTCTAATGCATTGTAAGCAGTCTTTTTTGGGTCGTATGGTCTGTTTGGGATCGTGGCCAGCGTTAAAGACTGGAGCTTCGTGGCTTCCTTTTCTGCATGTTTAAGATCATGCAGAGTATAAACGCCACATCTGAAGGGAAAAGATGGCCATCCTCTCTTCTTTTCTATTTTGAGAGTCTGTGTAGTACTCTCAGCCATGATCTGATATGCAATCTCCCTTGCTAGCAGCTTATCTGGAACATAAAGAGGAAGAACATGTGGGTCGACTTTGCTGCCGAAAACTCTGATATAGGTGAAATTTTCTTCTCCAAACCAACTTGCTACTGTTGGTAAATCAAAGGAAGCTTGATAGGAAATTTTTGAAATGGGTTTATCAAAAATGGAATAGTAAATGGGGACCATGAAACCATTACAAATTTGATACAGGTGGTCTTTATAAGAAGACTTCCACAATTTTTGATGATATATATGAATGGGTGAAGGGTCCTGTGCAGTCCACCTCCACCCGAGAACAGGAAATTCGGAATTAAAACAAAGAGTGTCTAGGATATATGCACTATAGTAGAACGGGGGCATTTTCCTTTCTGAAACAACAGACTGAGACCTAAAATCATGAACAGCTACTGCTAATTTATCCGAAAGGATAGTAGCCCAATCCATAATCCAACTATTTACTGCTGCCTCCATTAAAGGAACCATTTCAATGGTAAAATTGGCATAATCATGCAATCCCCACAGCCTACACATCATAATCCCCGCATAACAATAAGGAGAAGCCAAAGAATCGACCGAGTACTTACCGGAGGATTCATGCTTGTGCTTGTTGGGGTTTTGCCTCCAATCTTTGATAGGTTCAGATTCGATCTCATTCTCGCTTGCGAACTTCTCCAAGAAGTCTTTGTTATATATTTTCTCTGGTTCAGGCAAATGATACATTCGCCTTAGGTCTTCTGGCTTGAATGATCCGAAAATCCTCCCATATCTTGTATTAAAACTTCTGTCTAAAATGGGGATTTCTTCAATCGCCCATCGCACAACGTCTGTATAAGGAAGAATTTGATCTCTGGCCGCTATCCTGTGAAGGAAAGAGTCAGCCAAATCTTTGAGAGTCGCATCAGATTTCTTGAGTAAGTCCACACTAGCTTCTGTCACTATCCTTTGTGGTTGCTCAGCTTCAATTAGGTTATAAGTGCCCTGCCAAGTCACTCTGGTGAGTCCCGTGCATGTGGTATCGGATATTAGTCCCTTCTTCTTGTTTGCGGCCGCTTGTCCAGCAGTTGGTGTTGCGGAAGAACCTGCAGTCTTCTTGGACTTCTTTCCCATCTTCTCAGGTCTAGCTTCCGTGAATGAATTCTGCACAAAGAGGCAATTGGGCGTAATACACAGAGATAGCGATAAAAACTCTTAAGTGATATAGCACATATGAATAGATGCATAACTGAAGGATTTAACTTTTAAAATGGGCGCGTATACAATCCGTGAAAAGATTTTAGAACATGATCTTATTAATTAGCCGTTTTCAATCCGTCATTTCTTAAATGCCCATTATATCGTTATTCGGGTGAACGATTCACTTAAGCATGCAATGGACGTTTTGGCGGTTGAGCGTAGATGAAGGATTGCGTGAGAGATCAAGCCTTTATTACAAATGAATTGCGCCATCCCATCACTTAACGGCTCTTCGTTGAAAACCGCGCTTTATCGGATCGCAATCGGGGATGTAATTAGTGTGCTTTAATGGTGTGTATTGGATATCACCGATCGCCGAATGCGATATCGCATCGGCGAAAAGCTTTGAGCGCAATAAGACTTGGGTGAGATTGCCGCGATACCCGATTCCCGATTGCGCATCGCATCGGGACAAGTCTTTTGGGAACATCACCAATGTTGTAGCGTGTCGCCGATCGCCGAATTCGCCAAATGTGTATCGCGTCGGGACTATTGGCATGGGGCATTATAACATGTACATGGAATATCGCCGATCGCCGAATGCGCCGAATGCGCATCGGCGGAAAACTTTGGGGTGCTTAATTATAATTCATGTGTCATTGTGATATGCGATCTTGCGATCACTTTATCGCAATGACAAATCATTACATGGTTTCTTTTAAGGGTTTGCCCAGAAAGTTTTATAAAGTGCATTTATTCAATTTTTGGACTTGTTTGGATTTTAATAGCATTGATACCAAATCAAATTTTAAAGGGATCCATTTCATACGTTAATGTTTATAAGTAAAAATGATATGAAATGGGGGGTTGTTGTAGAGCACAACACAACCACAAGTCATCACTATCTGAAATAGAACCTGTAAGAGAAGAAAAATACAAGAAATCTTTGTCACCTGGATTTCATTCTTGTGTTCCTTTGGATGTTCTTCAATGTTTGTTGTGGTATAGTTGCTTTCCCTTTTTCTTTCTACCACCTGATATTTCAAGGAAATGGTTTTTATAATGACCAAATTTGTGACAATGATAGCATTAAATCTTCAACATGTTATTAATCCCTTGAGGAGCAATTCTTCTACCTTCATTTCTTCTTTGGAAGCCAAACTTATTTCTTCCTCTAGCCTTCTTGGATCATGCTACAAATGCTTGAGAGTCACCTTCTTCATATATATGAATCTTTCCTTTTGATATGAGTCTAGATTCTTCTTGAGTACATGAGATCCATAGTTCTTCAAAACTTGGAATTTCCTTCCTGCCACATATACTAGATACAAATGAGTCCCATGAGTTAGGTAAACCATCAAATGTTGTAGTCATGACTTCCTTTTCAGAAATAATTACATCAATTGCTTGAATTTGATATCTTATTTGAGAGATCATTATGAAATATGAGGCCACATTATCGTTTTGACATCACAAAGTTCATTCTTCAAACTCATTGCTTGACCAATGTTGTTGATGGTGTATAATCCAACTAGGGCATCATACATCTTCTTTGGAGTGTCGAGTTTTGCGACATATGGAAGCAAATGATCTTTGATAAAATCCATAATAATACTCCTAGTTGTGATTCCATCCTTCTCATATTTTGCTTTCCCTTCATTATCTGAAGGTTTAGTGACCTTTCCCGTTGCAATATCCAAGACATCATTCTTTTTAAGAATGAGATCAATCTTAGCCTTCCAAGCCCTGAAATTTGTATCTCCTTCTAACTTGTTCTCTGACTTAATAGAGGAACCCATGATTATAGATAAACAATCAGATTGTAGATTTAGGTCTCTTCAATTATGATCTCAATGTCCGTATTTCATCAAAGATATGATACAATGTTGATTTTTCAAGTGCAATAGACACAAGCACTAATTTCTTAAAAATGATAATTACTTCTAATGATGTAGATATTCTTTTAGCACTTCCAATTTATCATTAAGAAATTACACTTTATAAATTCAACCATAAATGCATAAGGACATTAGAGATCACAATGCAAAAACATAACACAAGATTTACCCTGGGAAAACCCACTTGAGGGGGAACCTAATAACCTTTTTCTTAGATAAATTTTTAAATTCAACAAGAGATACACCTAATGATGCTAGTAAAATATGAAGGTCAAAATGACCAATAATGCAATGGTCAAACTTGGTCAAACATCCCTCTATTAAAGCCCAACAAACTTGGCCCTACTTGATCTATCTAGGCTGAAATTCGGCCTCCCAAAAACTCTCCAGAATTTTGGGCCTACTACCCATAAATTGTTGCCTAGAAGTTCAACCTACTACCTAGAATATACCCAGAAACTCGCATGTGTGAAGTCAAAGAGAGAGGTAAGATGTTAGAAATGTATTTTTCTTTCTTATTCTCCTCCTTCACTTGGATGCACATAAGATAGTTTGTTATGTGTGTGAATTAATTTTGTCATCTGGAGGAGGCCGATGCCTTATATATATTGTTATGGTTGGCTTAAATGGGTGTCCCTTTATTGGAGCCGACTTGACTTGAAGGAGGGTCGACTTGACAAGTTTAGAGCCAAAAATTCAAAATTTTATCTTTTAAAACCAACATGAACAACATGTCTTACATTTTCATTATATATTTCAAGGGCTAAAATATTAATTATTAAGACTGACCATCAATATAAAACTCTATATTTTGTTATAATTATTCTATTGAAAATTTGCAAATATTTTATGTTGCTTCTGTTTGCTTGAAGTTTTGAAAAGGTGACATAGCCCTCAAAAAATAAAACAATAAAATGTGGGTTATTCTCAAATTCTTGTCTACAACTAAGAGAATCGCACTTAACCATCCATACAAAGTTCAGTGACTTACAAAGAATTTTTCTCTACTTGTAGTGGAACTCCTTTGTTAATATGAATTTACTTCTATAATACTAGCACATAGATACTTTAGGTTTGTGACAATTTTCTTCTTCATTGCCCCATTAATCCCACATTAAAATGGCCTATATATTGAATGATTGATTGAAGGAGTACACGAAGCTAAACCTAGAAATAAGTAAATTTCCAAGCAAATCAAAATAACTCTCGTACCATTCCACTTCCTTTTGTCTAAACTAAAAATAAATAAAAGTAATTTCAAATATTTTCATAAATCTAAAAGGAGATTATAAAATCTAATAAAAGAAATTTGAGAGTACCATGTGTTGTGGGAAGTATAAGTAAACTTATTGGGGCTATGGATGCTCGTTGGCAACAAGCCCATGCTTGTATGGTACTAAGGCAACTTCGTTGGGCTATGGATGCTTGCGAGTAGCGAAGCAATGTCAGGTCAAAGAGAGATGAGGAACACATAAAGGCAATTGTTTACTTGCCCAATGTGAAGCACAGGTGAAGGCCCCAAGTCACGCCTTTTATCAGTTTTTCATAGATTGAAAACTAAGAAAAATTAACCCCGTAAATTGGCTTAAAGAAGAAATATGTTAGTCACTTGATGCTCGTTATTAGTAAGCATATCTATTAAATTCATAAACATAAGGTGGTACGCATAAATAAAGTGATGTGACTTTACAATCATTGAGCGTATTCTCAACTAGATGTGAATAAGTCTTTTAGTTATTTTCTCCAGCACAGACAAATTCATGAAGCCATTGGTACTTCCCAAGAACTTCTTCACTCAGTTTACTTAAGGAAATTGAAAGGAATGATTCTAAAAGTAGATTTATCAAAGGCTTTTGATAGGGTAAATTGGTTATACATTCGATTGCTTCTTACTCACATGGGATTTCCCTTTATGTATATTAAATGGATTATGTGTTGCATCTCTAATGTCTCATATAGTGTCCTACTGAATGGTGCTGCTACTTCGTTTTTCTGTGCCGAGCGAGGCCTCAGGCAGGGGTGCCCTCTTTCCCCCCTACTGTTCCTCCTCATAATGGAAGGCCTAAGCAGAATCATAAGTGCTGAACATAGAAGGGGCAGAATTGTGGGCATCAAGATCATGTAAAATTGCTCCTTACTCACTTACTGTTTGTGGACGATGTCCTTATATTTTTGAACGGGAGCATTGGAGATATAACTTCCCTTCATAATGTTTTTGGCCTCTTTTAGTAGGCTATAGTAATGGTCAAATGTAAGAAAATCCACCCTGACTTCATCAGGATGCTCTCAGCATGAAGTGCAATTCGCTATACGACGATTTCCATTTACCCTTCTTAACCTTGAAGAGGGGTTAAGATATCTTGGCTTCAGGCTGAAACCCCAAGGATACAAAATTGCAGATTGGACCTGGCTAATCTCAAAGGTATAAAAATGCCTGAACATCTGGTATCATAGATATCTCTCAAGAGCAGGCAGGCTTGTCCTTATCAAAGCAGTCTTGGAAGCGACACCTATGTACTGGATGACCTTGGCCTAGATCCCTAGGGGTATTCTAGCCAGACTGCAAAACATATGCTGCAGATTTTTATGGAAAGGTAATCAACAGGGAAGATTATTTGCATGGGTTAAATGGGACACTATTGCAAGGCCTAAGAGATGGGGAGGCTGGGGCATCAAGAGATTGGACATCTTTTCCAGAGCTCTAGCCGCAAAACTGGTTTGGCAGCTCATCATGTCACATAGTCTTTGGACCAAGGTTGCCTATGCTAAATACATCTGCCCTGCAAACATAATGGACTGGATCTGGCAGAACCACGGGAGTAGCAGCAGCATTTCTATCATTTGGAAGGCGGTGTTAAATTCTATCTCTCTTATACGAGAAGTTTTAACATGGAGAATTCATGAAGGCAGTGTTGTTCGTATCGGAGTAGATCCTTGGATAGGATGTGGTAATGCCCACAAACTACCGAATGATCTGATAAGACACTTATCCGGACATGGCATTACTTATATCAGCCACATAGCAGATCCATTAAACTCTACTTTATTCCAACAGGCCTGGAAATCAGCCCTTGATATTCATCTACCGGCTCAATGGCATCAGGACTGGAAAGACTTTACAGAGGCCCTAACTCAAGCCCATATTTAGATATCAGAAGGTGAGGATGAAATAATATGGGCCTGTGCTAAACATGGGAAATATACGCCTAAGGAAGGTTATCTGAAGCTGATGGAACCTGTAAAACCGCAGCTCATTGAGCATTGGTGGAAAGCACTTTGGAAACTAAAAGTTGCACCCAGAACGTGCATGCTCATGTGGTCTATTTTATTCAACAAGATCCCGACAGGCCTTAACCTGATGAAGAGATCCTTTTATGGACCTTATTGGTGTCACCTTTGCAGAAGAAGTGAGGAGAGCATGGAGCACCTTTTTCTTGACTGCCCTATCATCTCTGATCAATGGAATATCATCTCTGCTCATTACCCCTCTCTAAAATCATGGCAGGGCAAGAACCTCAATGATGCTTGGATCAATTGGATAAGTGGACACAGTGGCAAGGACAGGAACATGCCTTTACTGATGTGTTGGGCCTTTTGGATAGCCAAAAACCAATCTTTATTCAACCTCAAGGACCCACACTGGCTCTCAATAAGGACCAGGGTTATGGCAGATTTTGACCTCATACCTGAAGATGAGTCAAACCCTCCCTCTAGGAATATTCAGCCTGAGCCCATTGATAAATCGATCCCATGGGCATATTTTGATGGATCTGCCCAGGAGGAGGGTTGTGGGGGGGGGTCATTTTATATTTGAATTACACCCACTGCTTCAAAATACAAATGAGATTGGGGAGGGGCACAAATAATTTTGCAGAGCTTGTTACTGCAAACACCTCATCCATTTTGCTCTCGAAAAACACTGCACTCATCTACAACTTTTTGGGGATTCCAAATTAGTATGCAACTGGTTAAATAGATCATCTCCTTGCTCTGCATATTCATTGAGGCACATTTTGGCTGAGGCGCACAGACTTATATCATCTTTTGATACATTTGTCTGTCATCACATTTTCAGGGAGCGCAACACAGGGGAAAACTTCTTATCAAAGGAGGCAGCGCACAAGCAGGAAGATTATTGGTTAATTCAAGAAGAAATTGATGGAGTTTTCTATCAGCATTATCATAGACCTTTCATCGATCTGCATATGCATCAGGAGCCATAAGCTCACTATGTTTTTTGGAACATTTGTATATATTATGTATGTTGTTTTTATTTTTATTTAAGCAGTATAAGAACATATAGTACAGTAATGATCTCTCGACAAAGAGACAGTTCCATTTTTGGAAGTTTACAGTTAAAACTGTGAAGAGACAGTTACCTCATTTTTGGGATATTCTCACAAGTGCTCCCTGCGTGGAGACTATGTTTTCTGGTTTTTGTTAACACTCAAAGGACAGGCTATCTAGCCCCAATATGCATATGCTACGGCATCTACAGAATGTAATTTCTTATTATTAATAGAAATTACGACTTTTTTCCAAGGAACAAAGAGAACTTTTTTGCTCCAATGTGTTACAATTTGTTAAGGCCTCAATAACTCCCCTTAATTTTTGAAAAAATAAATGGACCCCTGAGTGAAAATTTGAAAATATTTCTTTTGTTTGCTTTTGATTTTCTTTATTTTTATGATTGATTCTTCACGTTTCATAATTTCCCATTTTTGAGGTTTCCATCATATTCTAGGCTCTTCAAGAGCTTTTCAGTGATAAATTTTTTCCTCATTTTGAGTTTTATATGAAAAGTTATGACCCTCTAAAATTTTGCAATATCATTGTATATGTTTGATGATGTGGCACACTGACATGGTAGCTAACATGATTATTGATGTGGCAGATAAATATGTTAGTCACTTGATGTTCGTTATTAGTAAGCATATCTATTAAATTCATAAACATAAGGGAGTACGCATAAATAAAGTGATGTATCTTTACAATCATTGAGCGTATTCTCAATACTAGATGTGAATAAGTCTTTTAGTTAATGTGAGACAAAGATAACTTTTTTGCTCCAATGTGTTGCAATTTGTTAAGGCCTCAATAACTCCCCTTAATTTTTGAAAAAATAAATAGACCCCTGTGTGAAAATTTGAAAATATTGCTTTTGTTTGCATTTGATTTTCTTTATTTTTATGATTGATTATTCATGTTTTTTGAGGTTTCCATCATATTCTAGGCTCTTCAAGAGCTTTTCAGTGATATAATTTTTTCCTCATTTTGAGTTTTATATGAAAATTTTCCTCATTTTGAGTTTTATATGAAAAGTTATGACCCTCTGAAATTTTGCAATATTATTATATATGTTTGATGATGTGGCACACTGACATGGGAGCTAACATGATTATTGATGTGGCAGATAATGTGAATTGATGATGTGTCTTTTCATTCAGATATCTAAAGTTTTCACTCGAACCCCAGATGTGCTAGTATTTTTTTTATTATGAATTTTATTTTGTTTAATTTATTTATTTTTAATTATTATTGAAAAAAAAAACCTTATCCAAACATCCGGGTTAGGAGGGTCTCAATGAAATGTATTTATGGAATTTTTGTTTTTTGTTTTATATATATATATATATATATATATATATATATATATACTATTCTATTTGTTTCTCTCTTATTTGAGCATTCAAACCGAGATCTCGGAATATGTGATTTAATTCATTTGTTTTTTTAATTTTTCTATTTGTCCTTGTCCTTCCCTGAGTCAAGATACGTGATTTAATTCATTTTTCAAGATATGTGATTTAATTTTTCAATGATATATATATATATATATATATATATATATATATATAATTCTATTTGCTTCTCTCTTCTATTTGGGCATTCAAGCTGAGATCTCGGAATATGTGATTTAATTCATTTATTTTTTTAATTTTTCTAATTGTCCTTGTCCTTCCCTAATTCATTTTTTCAAGATATGTGATTTAATTCTTCAATGAGATGTATTTATGGATTATATATATACACTATTCGATTTGTTTCTCTCTTCTATTTGGGCATTCAAGGTGAGATTTTGGAATATGTGATTTAATTCATTTTTTTTATATGTGATTTAATTTATAGTCAATATATGTGATGTAATTCATTTTTTCAAGATATGTGGTTTAATTCTTAATTCATTTTTTCAAGATATGTGATTTAATTTAATTCTTAATTTTTTTTCAAGATATGTGATTTAATTCATTTTTTATATGTGATTTTAATTCATTTATTTTTTTAATTTTTCTATTTGTGCGTGCGAAACTTGTCATTGTCCTTCCTAGAGTCAAGATATGTGATTTAATTCATTTTTTCAAGATATATGATTTAATTCATTTTTTATATGTGATTTTAATTCATTTTTTATATGTGATTTAATTCATTTTTTTATATGTGATTTTAATTCATTTATTTTTTTAATTTTTCTATTTGTGTGCTAAACTTGTCCTTGTCCTTCCCAGAGTCTTGTCCTTGTCCTTCCCAGAGTCAAGATATGTGATTTAATTCATTTTTTCAAGATATATGATTTAATTCATTTTTTATATGTGATGTTAATTCATCTTTTATATGTGATTTAATTCATTTTTTTATATGTGATTTTAATTCATTTATTTTTTTAATTTTTCTATTTGTGCATGCGAAACTTGTCCTTGTCCTTCCCAGAGTCAAGATATGTGATTTTAATTCATTTTTTATATGTGATTTAATTCATTTTTTTATATGTGATTTTAATTCATCTATTTTTTTAATTTTTCTATTTGTGCGTGCGAAACTTGTCCTTGTCCTTCCCAGAGTCAAGATATGTGATTTAATTGAAACTTGACTTGTATTAATTTTTTATATGTGATTTTGATTCATTTTTTGTCCTTCCCAGAGTCAAGATATGTGGTTTTAATTCATTTTTTATATGTGATTTAATTCATTTTTTTATATGTGATTTTAATTCATTTATTTTTTTAATTTTTCTATTTGTGCGTGCGAAACTTGTCCTTGTCCTTCCCAGAGTCAAGATATGTAATTTAATTGAAACTTGTCCTTCCCGGAGTCAAGATATGTCATTTATTTTTTTACTTGTCCTTGTCCTTCGAGTCAAGATATGTGATTTAATTGAAACTTGACTTGTCATTTTAATTCATTTTTTATATGTGATTTAATTCATTTTTTATATGTGATTTTAATTCATTTATTTTTTTAATTTTTCTATTTGTGTGTGCGAAACTTGTCCTTGTCCTTCCCAGAGTCAAGATATGTGATTTAATTGAAATTTGTCCTTCCCAGAGTCAAGATGACTTGTCATTGTCCTTCCCAGAGTCTTTAATTGAAACTTGACTTTTCCTTCAAGATATGTGATTTAATTGAAACTTGTCCTTCCCAGAGTCAAGATATGTCATTTATTTTTTTACTTGTCCTTGTCCTTGGAGTCAAGATATGTGATTTAATTGAAACTTGACTTGTCATTTTAATTCATTTTTTATATGTGATTTAATTCATTTTTTATATATAATTTTAATTCATTTATTTTTTTTAATTTTTCTATTTGTGCGTGCGAAACTTGTCATTATCCTTCCCAGAGTCAAGATATGTGATTTAATTGAAACTTGTCCTTCCCAGAGTCAAGATGACTTGTCAATGTCCTTCCTGGAGTCTTTAGTTGAAACTTGACTTTTCCTTCCCAGAGTCTTTAATTGAAACTTGCTTGTCCTTCCCAGAGTCAAGATATGTGATTTAATTGAAACTTGTCCTTCCCAGAGTCAAGATGACTTGTCATTGTCCTTCCCAGAGTCTTTAATTGAAATTTGACTTTTCCTTCCCAGAGTCAAGATATGTGATTTAATTGAAACTTGACTTTTCCTTCTCACTTGTCATTGTCCTTCCCAGAGTCTTTAATTGAAACTTGACTTTTCCTTCCCAGAGTCTTTAATTGAAACTTGCTTGCCCTTCCTAGAGTCAAGATATGTGATTTAATTGAAACTTGTCCTTGTCATTGTCCTTCCCAGAGTCTTTAATTGAAAGTTGACTTTTCCTTCCCAGAGTCTTTAATTGAAATTTGACTTTTCCTTCCCAGAGTCCAGATATGTGATTTAATTGAAACTTGACTTTTCCTTCTCAGGGTCTTTAATTGAAACTTGCTTGTCCTTCCCAGAGTCAAGATATGTGATTTAATTGAAACTTGTCCTTGTCATTGTCCTTCCCAGAGTCTTTAATTGAAACTTGACTTTTCCTTCCCAGAGTCTTTAATTGAAATTTGACTTTTCCTTCCCAGAGTCAAGATATGTGATTTAATTGAAACTTGACTTTTCCTTCTCAGTGTCTTTAATTGAAACTTGACTTTTCCTTCCCAGAGTCAAGATATGTGATTTAATTGAAACTTGACTTGTCCTTGTCCTTCCCAGTCAAGATATGTGATTTAATTCATTTTTTTCTATTTGTGTGTGCGAAGCTCCACATTTTATGTCCTCCGTAACTTTAATACAAACTACATGGGAAGACAAAACAAATATAAACCCTTCAAATCTCCCTCTCATAGTGCATGTGGGATAATAAATTAGAATTTTAAATCAAAGGTCAAGATCAATTCATGAATTTAATCAAGTTGAGCATTAACTTCTGAAAGTTATATCTTGAGTTCTAGAGCACCAAATTAAGCACAGGATAGCACGTTGGAAAGCTAAAATTAAATTATGGGAAATAGATTGAGAAGGATAATTTTTTCAAATAAACAAGATTAATTCTTAAGAAAATTGAAAGAAATCAGTGAATGTTTTGGCTTTTAATTTTTCTTGTTTTATTAATTTTATTTATTTTTAATTTTCTTTTGGTTTGACTAATTTGCAAGTGTGCATGTGCATTTAAAATGATACGGGAATAATTTTAAAGGAAAAGAAGAGAAATCGAAATTTATTACTCAAAAACTAAGATGAATATGATTATATTGGATGATGAAGCCAACCAATGACTATTCCAGAAATAACAGTAGAGCTATTCTTGGAAAATTGAATCTCTATCTTTGAAATAGATTTTACTTTATTTTATCTTTCATGTTTTATTTTAAGAAAATAGTTGTAAACTTTTGATTTTTACTTTTATTTATGTATACGACTCTCCGTGCTAAGAAGGGGGAGGGGTCAATTAGCCAGAGGTCATCAGTCAAAGGATTCTCCTATCAGTTGATTTCAATCATTTTGAAGACTCGAAGGAATTGTTTTGGCAATTTCATTCTTGTGCAATGGATCCATGTGCGTAATATATTTTTGTATGCATACATGTTTTCCATTTGAATGTGAGAATTGAGTTTAATGAATTATTTCTTCTTTTTTTCAGAACGAAAAAAGCTTCAATATATTATATGAGAAGTATAAGAGTCCAAAATATAGATACATCTGAGATGGTCTAATAAAGTCTATAAGCCAAATTATGTCTTTTATGCTCCTATGATCTGCATGGATGATATAACAGACCATCAAAATAACTAAATACTACCTATGTCCTATAACCAATACAGGAACACATAGTATAGAGGGGCAATATGAAAATAAAAAATAGAAAAGCATATGCAGATGAGACAAAACTATAGATCATCAGAGACTAAAAGTCCGGCAATGTAAATTCATGGATCTGGAATGTTACTCCCTCCGAGAAAATCTCGAGATGCCATAGACCTGGAGTAGAATGGAGCCCCAATTTAGAAAGTGTATCAGCTATAGAATTTTTGACCCTGCTGATGTGCTCAATAGTACTACCAACCATGCAGTCCCAGTAATAGCTGATCCTATCCCTCCAACCGGTCAGGTGTGGCACCAATATGTGATTTCTCCTATTGACCAAATCAACCAAAATTTTCGAATCTCCAAAAATAGCAACCTGTTGTATGTCAAGGAAGATACAAAATTTTAATAGACCAGCGAGTGCGATGGCTTCAGCCATATTATTGGAGCCGAAACCGCCGTGCCAGTAGGTAGAAAAATGTGTGGATTCATTTATCTTGATGAAGAAACCACAACCGCATTGACCCATCTGTGCGGCCCCGTCGAAGAAAGCAGCAGGCAGTGAAGACTGATCCGATGAAAGCAGGGTGGGAATAATTTTCTTTTGCTTGATAGTCTTCTGTGGGAGGGATTCCAAGTTTACAGAGATCCAATCGATGATTTGCGCATATGATAAAATTGAATTGTTAAAAATGTTGTGATTGCGCCATTTCCATATGAACCACAGGGAGAGTATACAGATCCTTCGCCATTGTACATTCTGCCCGCTACACCATAGTATCCACTCTTGAATTGAGTCCTGCGCACCAAGAATAAAACCAAAAGCTTTTTCTAATTCCTGCCATATCTGATATGTCTCTTTACATTTTAAATATATATGGAAATTTGAATCCTCGTCCGATCTGCATAGTGAACAGACATTTGGTCCGTGCCATCCACGTTTCATTAAATTCTCCCAAGTTATGTTTCTATTGTGAAAAGCAAGCCAAGCAAATAGGATCATTTTCGATGGGCAACCATCCTTCCAGAAAATCTGAGGAAATATAGAGGAGCCGGGAGACTGCTGCATTATCAACTGTTGGTAAATCTCTTTTACTGTCACATCATTTGCCTCTTTCGATATGTTCCAAGAAAGGAAGTCCGAGTCCCTAGATCTGAAAATGCCGCAGTTCTGAAGCCCCGTCTTGATGCGATTCCATTGCTGCGCGATCTCCTGTGGCATATTCAAATCACCAGCGTCTTTCCACCGCGGGATGGGGCCAAGCCATTCAGCAATCAAACTATCCCAGTAAAAAAAACCTCTTCTGTGGAAATAATTTAGTAAGGATTCAGGGATATCTAAAACTTCAGCACCACATTTGAAGCGGTCTTTGCCAATAAGGATTTTATTTCCCAATTGTAGATGCCAGATTAAATTCTTCAAGCAATATGATTCAATCCTCCGGAAACTAAGCCAGATTGGAGATCCATAAGATACACCAATGGAACCTTTCCGGTACCAGAAATGAAGGCTCTTCTTACCTAAATACTTCGTCTGAATCATGTGACTCCACGGACCCTCACCCTGAATGGCTCTCCATAACGACTTGCACAGTAGAGCTTTTCCAAAAATTCGCAAATTGGATAAACCCCAACCCCCCATGTTCTTAGGAAGTGAAATACTTGTGAGTTTTATAAGATGAAATTTTCTCCTTTCAGCATGACCCCCCCATATAAAATTAGTAGATAGCCTATTCATGTTGTTAATGATACTCACCGGAAAGAGAAATAGGTGCGCCCAGTAAACAGTGAGCTGATTTAAAACAGATTGCACTAAAATAATTCTCCCTGCCAAGGAAAGGCATCTAAACTCCCAAGCTGAAATTCTCCTGTAGAATCTGTCCACAATCCATTCCCAATCGGATTTCGAGTAGCCATTTGCTTTAATCCGGAAGCCCAGATACTTTATTCCACTGCTGATATATTGTGATTTCATACCAAATAACTCTGATAACCATAAAACATCTTCCTGATTTAAATCAGAATGATATATTGTAGACTTTTCCAAGTTAACTTGAAGACCCGTAGCCCTTTGAAAGCTTTCCATAATATCATAGAACCGCATCCAAGTGACCCTGGAAGTGCCGACGGGCCAATATGGGGTGTCTTTAGATGGAGAGAACAGCCAGCAAAGTTCACCAACAGAGAAGTAAGAGTTATGCAGCAGATAGCCTTCTGCGGAGAGTAACTGATAGGATAGGAGCTTCTGTCGGGTGGCAGTTAAAATGCAATTCTGTAGCTAATAATGGATCATGGGACGGCTGAGGAGGATGGCATAAGGAGTGAAAAAATAAAACAGTCGAGACAGGAGAAATGTATATGAAAATAGCTGCAAGCTGGATGTAGTGTGAGAGCACCAGGTGTCAATTTGCATGCAAGTCTCTACGCACCTGTGAGTGGTCAGTCTTACCACTTATCGCTCTTCGGATTGGTAGAAATCTGCGGATTGGAAGAAAACTGCAGAGCACCCCATTCGGTCGTCGAGCACCTTCCCGGCTTTCCTCGCTCCTTCCCGGCTTTCATCTGTACTAATTTTTCCTAATGAATCATTTCTTCATTTGAATATTAGCATACTTGTTTTGATTTTATAATGTATTTGTGCTTCATGATTTATTTGAGTTTTAGATTATTTATGGGTACTTAAATCAATCATCTTTCTACTTAATATTCATTTTTCAAAATAGAATTTGCCATGATTCAGAGTGTATGTTGGTTTGATGAATTTGTATTCAAAAGAGAATGATATTTCTTATCAGCCATTTCGATCAATTCTGGAGGACCTAGAAGCTTTCAATAGAGTCCATATTGCGTAATGAAAATGCGTCTCTAGTATATTATTGTATGCATTCAAACTTTTATTTGATCCAAGATACAAACTCAATCAATGGGGGGCCGTTATGAATACCAGAGTATTAATTTATGTTTTACAATCGAGATACGTATTTGTTCTTTACAATTTATTTTAGTTCCAATTATTTCTGAGTTCTTAGATTACCTATCTTTCATTTGATATTCACATTGTTGCTTAAAGACTCTCATTATTGAATAGATTATTTCATTTATTTCCTTTTAGATTAGAGTTGCATATAAACATATTTAAAATCACAAAACACAAATTTTCCCAAGCTCTCTTACCAAAGCATAAATTCCTTAGGTGGCATGGATGAGCCCACATTTCAATCATACGAGATTTCCATCTCCAAAATCTATAATGTTGGAATTTCTAAGTTTGACACGTTAGAAACCCTCCATGCACTTTACTGATTTATTCCTACCTACTTGTTCTGTTAATTAACAAGTTATTTACCATGTAAATACTAAAAATAAATACAAGTGCATGCTCAACACATTACAGATCATCAACTAAGGAAACAGAAACAAGCACACAAATGACACCATTATTTTTGGACTAATGTTCCCGTAAAAACCCAATGCGGGAAAACCGATGCAACTATCTGAGGGTTTTATTATTAACCAATTCTTTTCTGAGTACACTGGGTGCCAACCTGACAGAGATAAAAAAATCTGGCAGCAATACCTCTCTTCGGAAATAGGTATTCGGAAATCCTACTCCGCGAAATCCCTCTCCAACACAATCTGAAGCTGAGCGTCAGCCTGAAACCCTCTGTGTCAGCCCACTAAGGCTCTGTGCAGCCTCTCTAGCTCTCTGCGTCACTCTTGTAGCCTTTTCGTGGATGACATAGGCCCTTCTGGCTCTACGCAGCCTCTGTTGCCTCTGTGTGGCTCCCCTCTAGCTCTGCATCTGCCTCTTTTTGCTTCTGCGTTGGTCTCTTGACACTATCCCTGCCTCTCTGCCTCGTACTCACTGCCCCTCGCTGCAACTGATCACTGATTCTATCTCTCTTAGCAAATCCCGCTCCAGAGAATAGAATGACTAATCACTCTGGTGTGTTCTCCAAGTGACCCTCAAGCCTCCTCTTATACTTTTCTCATTGACATATCAACGGCCGAGATTAAGTCCTTAAGCGACAGCTAATATTAGATCTGGCTTGATCCATGTCTTTTGGACCATTCTAACATAGTTTTATATTAATTCACATTAATATTTTAATTTCCCTAAGTTTAAACTTAGGGACTCCATTAAAAAAATCAATTATTTTAATATCTCCCAAATTGTTTAGAATATGCCCAAACCCTTTCTAGGTATTGGAGATCTCATGTTCCCTAACCTCTCCACCAAATTTTGTGGCTATAGCACATCCGATGCTACCCCAAATCAACATATAATTCCATCACAGATTCATAATTCGATAGTTCTTCGCCTCCTTACTGTTGATAATAGCAAGCTTTCATTACATAAACAATTTGAGAAATCTTAGGTAGAAATAGGTATTTTGGTTAATTAAATTATATTAGTATTAATTTAATCATTTAGATTAGTTTAGGTAATTAGTGTACGTTAGTTTGGGTAGAGGAAACCAGGTCTTTATACCAGTCAGCATCGTCACACCAAACGAGTAAGGGTTTAATTAGGGCCATGATTGAGTGGTATCTTCCCATTGTTGGCAAATATTTTCCTTCCTGTCAACGCCTGGTTATAGACATTAAGGGAGGTAGGGCCATGAGGTGAGAAGCAAAGGATCAAGTGGCCAGTTTGGTAGGATTTAGTCAAGGGAAACCCCAAGTCAAGTTTAAAGGGGGGAATGTTAGGTAATACTTGACTCGTCCATACACTCATTTTGATATTGTAATTAATGGGTTTATCATTGGTGGTTTATGGGCCCAAGGTTTTGATAAACCATGGTATTTGATGTAATATAACATATTTAGTAGCTTGATGCCTACATTGTAAGATTATTTTTTTCTAAGAGTAATAGATATATTACAAGTTAGTTTTCTCAGTTTAGGGTTCTAATATAATCATGGTGTCTTATTGTTGTGTTTTATTATTGTTTATTATTGATTATTTTATCTTGCATTTTATTTCTAATAAATGGCATTATAGCAAGGTTAACTTGGACTCTCTGAGGAGTCAAAGTGGTCTAATGTTGGTGATCTAAAAGACGTTAAAAATTAGAGGTGTGGATCTAAATGGCTTGTTGGTTTTCTCGGTTTGGGATTCTAAGGTAAATATATCTGTAATATGTAATTTCCATTGTTTTAATTTTCTGTTAATTAAGAATATATGCATGCATTGCATTATTGTATAAGGTTTAAAACTTAAATTTTCCCTTCCATAGGTTAGATTAGGGGTTTTTAGTGTCGCATGGGATTCCAAGGTACATATCTATGTAATATGTGATTTCCATTGTTTTAATTCTATATTTATTAATAATCTATGTAAGCATTGCATTATTGTATATTGTTTAAAACTTATATTTTTCCCTTCCACGAGTTAGATTAGGGGTTTTTAGTGTAGGAAATTCATATTTTAATGTAAAGAAATTAAGCATCTCCTCTATAAATAGGATGCACTTCATCTCATTTTCTCATGCTTTCATCGGGAGAGAAGTCCCTTAACAAGTCTGAATTCTTTGTAATTTTATCTTTTTGTAAAGTTGGTTATGGATGAACAGGTAAAGTAACCTCTTAGAAAGGTGTTGTTCATGTGGATTGCAATTTTCTTCAATGGATATTATTAAAGCATGGATGAATGCATGATAATGTAAGTAAGTGGACTTATTTTGTCTTGGATATGTTTATGGATGATAATAATTAAGTACCATGCAAGTGGGAATGGTATTTTATTTTCATTCTCTCTTTAAAAAACCCTTCTTGCAAGCCTTTGAGGAAGGAGAAAATGGGCTCCTTCCCTTATCTCATCCTTAAAGATTAAGAATTTTTGAGTCAATTTTCTATGGACAGTGATTGGACCTACCCTAATATTTTTAACCTTATCCTCGACCCCCTATGCCCCATAAATATATTGGCAAGCTAAGGCACTAATCTTATATTCCCCATGACATTCTTCCTTTAAAATCCTTTAAACTATTTTCCTAGGGTTTGCTCTTCAAATCACCTTGTAATTTCGTGATTGTGTGTGTTTTTTACCTCTCTTGAGCTTATATGGGTTGACCTAAGCCTTCCAATCATTCGTTAAAACCTTTGAACTCAAATCCTAAAATTTACCTTCAAAACCCTAGCAATCTTATCTTAGGGAGAACCCACCTTAAGATGAAAGAGAATTGGTCATAAGTGAGAAGAGGTTGGTGAGGTGACGGTTCACACCCTCATCATTATACAAGGTCCTTCACTTGAGATTTAGGACCTTATCTCAAGAAGTGTGAGATTTGTTTTAGCCATCATCATAATCCATTTCTACATCATCAACATCAAGGTCCTTTTAGCAATCATCCACCATATGTTCTAAGAAATCATCACAAAGAAACCCTACACTCGCAAATATAACTAGTCTAGAATAACCATGAAAAAAAAAAAACTCATTTTTTCATTTCCTAATCTAAATTTGTTCCTCTTGAACTAAAATTCTTCCTAAGGTCTAGCAATTTCAATCTTCTTATTCTCAAATTTATCCGTAGTTGTCTTTCCAGTTCATCTATGCCATCATTAACTATATGTTGTTTTTGATCTTCTTGTTCATTGGTAACAACAACTAATGCAAAAGAACCTGTGAAGAATTTGAAAATAGAAGCAAAATGCTAAATATACCTTGATTCTAGAGATGATTGAACTCATCCATTTTTATATGGTGTACTTCAATAAATTACAATGATTTAAACAAAAAAATTGTCTTACAACAAAATATTCTTAGAGCTAAAAAGAAGCTTATACTTCCCAATTTCAGTGAATCTTAATTATGATTGAATTTATGTTGATTGTCTCTTCCCCTTATGGATTTCAATCTCATTAAAACAAAGTTGAAGAGTCTCCTTTTCAATTCCTAATTTTTTTTAAGTATAGACATGTGTTTCTATGTAAACAAACCTGAATAGTTAATTCATCAATGTGGAGGGTGGAAAACCTATTTACCTTTCCCTTTGGAAATCTTGAGTGCATTACTTTGAAATTGTAGCAACATTAAAGCTTCAGATCCCTTACTATTTGTGATAGACTTCTTTCATATACTTGTATTTTGAAGATAGTTGTATGCACTACATCACATATGGACTTAAAAGAAGAAAGCAACCTAAAAAATCCAAACCCTCAATACCCTCAATAGTGCCCATTGGTGTCATTGAAATGCAATGGCAACACCAAATACGTTCTTCTTGATGAAATCAAGGACATGACACCATTTGCAAGTCAAGGTATTATTAACATGTATTAACATATAATCAATACTTAGAAACGTCAAACTTTGCGACATTTTGATTCAAAAATATCCACTTTAACTCTACTGGATTGTAGAATTTTATTTAGAATTCTATTGGATCTCCATGAAAACCTATTTTGTTTGAAAAGTAAAAATAACTCCAAGTGATTTATCCTTGAATGTCAATAAATTAGAACCATTTGCAACTCCATTTATTCACCTACAGTCATTATCAATAATTAACCATACATAAAACCAGTATGAACAAAAATAGAAATAAAAAAAGCATTTAGCCTGAAGTCACCTACCACGGAACCCACATTATAAAATGATAAGATAAAACCCTATGAACATATAGGAACACATTAGGAAATTCAACAATGTATTAATTTGTTTCATTGCATTAAATAAGCTTTTGTCATTGCCAAAACATTAATAACATGAACATAAGCAACATAAAATACCAACAGATGTACAAATACCCAAAAAGGCTCAGGAAAAAACCATCTTTTCAATCACTAAAGAATCAGAAATAGAAATGTATTATAATGTTGAAGGATCTTCATCGTGGCCAATATATGACAAAATACAGAGAACATATAAAAGAAAAAGCCGGCATATCTAAACCTCCATAGATCTATGAAAGTTGTATAAGTATAGGGAAAATATCGAAATGGGCATAGGCCCTTCCCTGAATAAACTCATGTTCCGTAATTAAATAAAAGAGCACAAAATGTCAAGATTGAACAAAGAAATGTCGCAGCGTTAGAGCATAGTCAGAAAGAAGCGGGAAGTAGCAACTTTAGAGAATAATTATTTGCCAATTTCAAACGATATTTTTGGTGGATGATTAGTGTTTCAAATACCGCTCACGACTTTACCATCATCTTTGGATCTACGTATATGCCACCATACCATCCATTCATCAATGTTGCATTTCCATCTCACACATGTCATCAATACCCTATCGATCCATGGTATATTAAATATCCATTTCACTAATAGCCTTAAAGAATCTACAGCCACGTGGCTATTGTTTTCCTATAAAAATCACATTTGTTTGATAAGATTATTGAGTAGATTTATTAAAATTAACGAGCAAAAGAGAAACTTACAAAACAATAACCCAAATTCAAGAAACTTTCGTAAATTAAATTTATTTAACATATATATAAATGTATGAGAGATTTGAGTCAATTTCCCCTTACTCTCTTGCCCTTCTTTAGGAAAATATATATATATATATACGTATGAGAGATCTAAGTCCATTTCCTTTTAGTCTTGCTATTTTTATTTTTCTTTCACATTGTACATAATTGTGACCACTATAGAACCCTAATAGCTTATCTAAAAAGATAAGCTTCTTTTGGCAATAATATGGTTGCGACTGAAACTAAAAAATACATTTTAAAATATTCATTAACAGGGTTGTTAAAACAATATTTTAGGTATTGGTATAGATACAGTATGCTTGCAATTGAAACTAAAAAAATACATTTTAAAATATTCACTAACATGGTTGTTAAAACAACATTTTAGGTATTGGTATAGATATAATTACAATTTCTATTTATTTTTTTGTTGAAATGTTATTGTTAATAAAAATATGGATGTAATTTAGGTAAATATTATGAATATAACTTGAACATTTCTATTGTAACTTGAGACAATTATTGTAAATACAAAAGTTCAAATATTCTTGATATTTAAAGGGGCAGCTAAATCATATGGACATTACTAAGGTCATTAATAAGGATGTTTTTATGGTCACTATTAATTATGCAACTTAGTGACACAAGTTATAACATAAATAGTTACTAATTCACATTTCAATGTATAGGCATAAGGAATTTGAAAATTAATTGTTTTGATGACACTTTGGTGTACTATTAGTAACCACTCCCCTCAAATGTCAAAATCATCTAACATTGGTGGCAAGCAAATTTTCCTAGTGAGAACCAATTAGATGTGTAATTGTTACAAGTTTTGTGGATGATGGCATTGGTTGTGGAGCATGGCATGACGTTGTTGTGCCCAACAACACCCCCCTCCCTCCCAATTAAACTTTGTGAGGCCCCTTTGTAGCTAACTTCCTACCGATCCAAGACCTCTAGCAAGGGATCATCCATGAAGCATACCTTCTTTTGGGGCTCATAAGTACCTTATCATAGATGTTTGCCCCTTGTTCATACCTTTTGTGTTGTAGACTAGAAATCAAGAACTTTTGTACCCAATGAAAAATGCATCCTCTCTGTTTTCCCGACATCGATGCCACATCAGATATTTTCTCATGCTTTTCTCTGAATCTTTGTATCAAAGGTCAGCGTTCAGATATAAAAGGGTCATAGTGATGTTGAATCTAATATTTTTATTGATTCCCCAACACTGACACCATATCGAGGAAATATTCTCACCTCCTCGAATACCTGTCAAAAGTCGAAAGAGAGTGTTGTGAAAGATTTAGATACATCTTGATTTCTTCCAATTTCCCAATGTCGACTCTATAAGGGGAAAGCTTTGGACTTAGAGAATTTCGTAACCATATTTAAACATATTTGATGATAATCTCCATCTTTGTCTAAGAGTGGGCCATGCCCTTCAAAAACTTTTTCTTTAAACCCTTCCGCAAATGACGTATATTGTATTTTGCCACGATCTTTTTTCTTTCTTTGATCCCATAAACGACCATTAGTTGTAACGACTAATGGCGTGACCTTAGAGCATTAATATTGGGATCCTTTGTTTTTGCCCCACCAATCCCCTCATGCACCATACATTAAAAACATGCTTTCATGTGACAGATTTCTTGGGTGGTATTAACAACTAACTCGTAGTACATTAACAACTTGCCTCAATCACCCCATTTCCTTCTCGTTTGCATTAACACCCCTTAGGGAGGCATTGAAGTGTCGACTTAGTTGTTACATCATTGAGCATTTGTATAAAGTATCCATCCAATCCTTTCCCTTCACCCCCGTAGTGCTACATAATTGCAATGTTCTTTAGCTATGCATTCTCTCCCGGGACAAAGGCTTTCGCCCACTTCTCAAAGGATCACCAGTACCCAATTCAATTATGTTCCAAGCAAGCAATTTTTTTTAATTCTTTTTTTTAATAAATTGTATATCATGAAGCTTATGGTGGTTACTACAAGTAGGAATCGAATATACTAAAGTAACAAATTGTCTATAACACATTAGGTCAAGGGGAAGAAGCTTAATATTACAGAGCCCATAGCGTTGGATCCTCTGTAAATGAAGTCTTCTATGGGGATACAGAATATTTTGATGGAAGCAATATACATCCTCATTGGGTTGAAATCTATCGCACCTATGCCCATTCCCAGTTCGATGCACATGATGAAGACTATGTAGCAATGTGTAATATCAAAAAGTTCGAGATACATCGGATTGTCACAAGGTCGCCCGTAATGCCATAAAACGACATGACTAGGTGGGTTGTGGCGTAGATCGACCTGCAATATGAGGCCATTGTAAATAGCAAAGGCGAAGTCGTAGCCTCTCTAAAGGTCGATGTGTTCAATGAAATGTCCCATCTCAAGCCAGCTAAGATAAAACTAAACGGGAAATTTCTAAACAATCTCTTCGCAACCCACCCCAAATTCATATAGGCTGTGAAAAGTGGGTGGTGGGATAGTAATTTGTTCAAAGAACGTGCCAACAAATAGTACCCTACTTAACATCTTCAGGCACCGTTCTGCCACCTCGCATTCATGATCAATAGACTTTATGGTGAGTTCAACGCTTCCCATTTCAAAATTGAGTGGTTGCCCATTGTAGCAGAAATAATTTCCACAAGCGGTATATTTAATTGATCAAACATTTTGTCGAGCAATTTATTGAAATCCCTCTTGAAAGTGAAGGACAACTTCGGCCAAACAAAGTTCCTCATTCTATATGTCTGCCTACCCAACAGATGCTTTCTGTGCAACAAATAAATTCCTTGGAATGTACTGGAAATGGACTCCAGCACTCCCCTTATACATATTTATTATCAAGAATCATGGGCAAACCATTACCACAAATTCTTTTATGAAATTTGTGACCAATTCCTAGCCCAAACCCATCAGGTCCTCTTTGATTTTCGAACACCTAGGATATCTGAAGAAGCAAGGAATGCTGTCAGTGGAATGGGAAACTAGTATTGTGAGGAGCATTACACCTACATCTAGATATTTGGCTATTCAATGCCCCCTCACTTGACGCCTCGGTTCCTGACAGGCTTATGATTTGGGAGATCACTTATCATATTGTAAGAGCCAAGGTAGAATTAGCCCTGGCCAACTAAAACAAAAGGCCTTGGTCGAGCTTCCCTATAAGAATAGGTCACTACGCTCCAACAAAGTTTCCCCAAGAAGTAAAAGAAGTCGATGGCGTCAAGTAGCTCAAGCTCCTCACAAGCGTCTTCAAGAGGCATGATCCCCATGACGTGGTGAAAGAGCATTGCAAGTCTATAAATCTTACATACCCATATGAACATGAGTCCAACCCTGACGAATCAGTGTTCCAGGATGTGCTCACGTACAAGGAGTCGAAGTTGCAAGTGTAGCTGAGAGGTTAGGCAGATTTGTTTCCTATCCAGTTCCTAGAAGAAAAACAAATAGAAAAACAAAGGGAGCAGTGTTCTTCTGAGATAGAGGCACTTAAAAAGGCTAAAAATGATGAAAGGCTTAAAGTTTAATCCTTCAAAAAGAAAAGACTTGAGGCCGAGATGAGAATAGAGCAACAAGGGCTAGTCCAGGTTGAAGGCTTAACTGTCGAACAGATAACCATTGATGATGATGAACCACAAGTAGAGATAAACAGATAAACATGTAGGAGAGAGATACCAGCAAGGGGAAAGAGCCCCAACATTCCTCGGAATCCTCTCGACAACAAGAAATCTTGGAGCCAAATGCTCCAACAGTGACTATGATACAAGGGCCCATTATCTCGAAGAGTCTGATTTCCTTTTCCTAACAATCGCTAAACAAACAGGTGCAACACCTACTTCATAATCCCAGGGACCTCATTGATGAAGTCATTAAGTTGGGCGACTATTACTACAGCAAATCCAAGAAAGCAATTATCTGCAATGTCCCATAGAGAAGAAAAATTGGAACCACTAAGAAGGAAGAAGTCATTTAGGAAAGCCCAGCGCAGAGGATAATATGGAGTATAGCCAAGAAGAGCAACCAAAAGGTCGTAGTAGACAGAGCCTCGGTTGTAGGAGCTTTGGCTATAGAAAATAAAGCTACCACTCAAAGCTCATCCTTGGATGTGGAGCAATTGTGTCAACAGGTTCAGGACTCCTTCATATAGTTGGAACAGGTAACCCGCAAAATTGATGTTGAATCACAAGCCTATGATAGAGCCAACAAAGCTCTCGAATAGATTCTTGAATGGAAAAAGGAGCATGTGGACGCTCCAAATTCATTGCCATGGTTAGGTAAAGAGAAAAAAGAGAAAGGATCGATCTCTGTTTAATGTGTAGAGATCATAACATGAAAAAAACAAAACAACAATGACTGGAGCCATTGAATTAGTTAGAAGAATGTGGGGTGCCACCGTTGAAATGATAGAAGAATGGGAACTCGAAACTTTAGTCTATCCAGCTCCACCTCCATTGGACCAATAATTCACAAAATATCTAAAAGTTGAGCCACGACAGTCCTCGAGATCGAACAAATCCAAAGGGTGAATGAAGAATCAATTGAAAATTTCATTATCATTCCCACAAGAGGGGCTACACAACATTGTTGCTATACTAATGGTATGAAGACGGACGTGCAGAGACAAGTAGGTTAAGCATTGAAGGGAAGGCATCAATTATGAAAGATGGAAGACCCTAGGATTTCTGAAATCATGTACATCCACACTACCTGGAAGATGCACTGACAATAGACTCTTTCAGAGAAGTCTTAACATTTCCATTGTGCCTAAGGTGTTACTGGTTGAACGCCCTTTTGTAACGGTATTGTAAATATATAAATAGAAAGACCCTCCAAGAGGGGGAGAGTGAAGAAGATTATAACATTGAATGTCTTTGTTGAAGGTCCCCATTTTGCAATATTTTGTAACGAAGACCTTATTCTACTAATTAATAAATTCATTGTCTTGGGGATATATGTGCCATTCTTGTATGGTAAATCAATATTGTTGTATTGTATGCACCTTGTATATTAGCATCAATTTATAAGAATGTCGAGGCCTAGTTAAAATTAATTTATCAGTATTGATTTTACGCTATGCTTAGTCAATGTTTTTCTATTCTTTTCAGTCTAATAATGAATCTCTCCAATACTTAATAAATCGTTATTAAAATTGAATCGAAATAACTAAAATACCACGAATGGTAGATACAATATACAGCTCGCAAAATGATTCCTTACCCTAATAGTGGCAATCGAGCCCACATATCAGTCAAAAGTTACTATCTCAAACAAAAGCAAGTCTAACTGGCAATCGCAATTTGGTTTCCTCCCCTCATTGGTGGCATTCCAGCAATCGTCATATTTTACCCATCAAGAGACGTATTTCAACAACTAACATGGTATGACATCTAGTTGTCTACTTTGTGATGTGTTGAATGGTGGTGTATCTAGATTGGGTTCACTTTTGATCCATTAGGGAACAAGATGATGTGGAGAGAAATGATGATATGATAGTGCTTGTAACTGGGACTCGCGATTTGGTTTCCTCCCCTCATTGGTGGCATTCCATCAATAGTCATATTTTACCCATCAAGAGACATGTATTTCGACAACTAACATGGTATGACATCTAGTTGTCTACTTTGTGATGTGTTGGATGGTGGTGTATCTAGTTTGGGTTCACTTTTGATCTATTAGGGAACAAGATGATGTGGAGAGAACAATGATGATATGAGAGTGCTTGTTAATATGTATTGAATCAATGTGAACATAGTGTATAGCATTATTACGATTGGGGGCTGAGCAATTTTATCCATTTTGACTATTGTTAAAAGTTTGTTTCACCCGGCAATGGCACAACATTAGATGTGTTTACTCACTTGTGAATTTATTTTTAGATATTTTGTGTCATTGACACCAATAGTGGGCTACAACTTACCTTGTACAGGCATGTAATGGACATTTAATAACCTGTGTTTTTAATTATTTATTAGTTTATTTCCATTTCAATTATTGCTTTGTATTCAATTGAAACTAGAGCCAACGTGAAATACTAGTGGGTGAAACTAAACCATTAGTATATCACTCTCATATCCTAGTCGACCTTGTTTATTGGTTGGGTGTTCTGACCCATATGTTTATGGGAATATTCTTATATTCACTAAATTATTTTGTTCTTACCACCATTTTAAAATATCATTGTAACATTATAAATTAATATATTTCTCGATGTCTTGCTCATCACACCTTCAATCCATGCTATGAAAGAAGAACAATAGTTTAATCACAATTTTCTTGATAAGATGATGATGCCCTCAACAATCATTCCACATCTTACAATGGCTGCATTCTTAGATAATTCTCAAAGGCCACTTTAATGTGAGAAAAATTTATGAACCATTGCATATTCAAGTTTTCATTGTGTCATCAAATTAATATGATCATATTATTTCAAGTAGATATTTATTTGTTCTAATTCATTGGTTTAGTTGCACCAATATTTGTTCTAATTCATTGGTTTAGTTGCACCAATTTGTTTAAGAATGAACAAACGAAGGCCAAGATAAGCCTGAGACAAGTATCAAATTAATCTTATCATAATGTTTCGGGTAGATATTTATTTGTTCTAATTCATTGATTTGGTTGCACCTATTTGTTTAATCATGAAACATAAGGATATACAATGGAACAAAGAAAGAATGGATCTAGGACGGAAGAATGGCACAAGAAAAATAAATGCTCAGAGCGCTAAATATAAATGAGTTGAGAGTAACAAAAGATTAATACACAAATGGTGGTGGCTGTGAAAGTGGCAGTGAATGCAAGTGGAGACGTTTAAAGAAGAAGTGGTCGTAAATGTGCAAGTGGAGACATGAATGTGGTTGCCTCCCACATGTAAGGTTTTCGTAGAGTTGGCAGGAAAGAGGTGAAATACTCTTTAATATGGTTTTCTGCATTTATAAGAGACTTTTCATAAGGAGGAAACCATATTATGCATATATAACATATTTAATTACTATTATTAACAGCAATAAGCAGAAATGAGGCATAGCACAAGAAGTGGTGCTCAAGGCCCTAATATATCAACCTGAGCTTCACACCACTGTCACGTGACATCCGCTTAAATCCTGTCTATTCTTGTCTCTGTAGATAATTAATTCACCATAAAACTCCCAAAATCTCTCAAGGCCCTAATATATCAACCTGAGCTTCACACCACTGTCACGTGACATCGGCTTAGATCCCGTCTATCCTTGTCTCTATAGATAATTTAATTCACCATAAAACTCCCAAAATCTCCCAGTTGGGCCTTCAGTCAACATCTTCTTCAACTTTGACTGAACCTTAAACAATCGCAACTTCAATAAAGGCGCCAATAATTACAGGCTCTCAGCAACAATGTTCAATACTTCTCAGAGAACATTGGTCAGATTTTTAGTCAACACTTACATTTAAGGCCTCAAATGTTTTTTTCAATCAAGATCGCCTTGGGGTCAACAATGCTTTTCAATTCTAAAACCAAACTAAAATCGTCCGAAATTGAAATGCACGAGGAGCTCCAACACTGACACGCTGCTTTTTCTAAAAAAGCATGGATCCAAGAATGAAAGGCAATCCACTCAGTAGAGAGATATGCAAAATAAATTCAGAAACAAAATCATATTGAGAGGGGTACGGGAATTCCATGTTAAACACCGAGTGATAAACATACTGTAAAGCCTTGTTGGCCCAAATGAAATTTCAGATTATGGTGATGATATCTATTTGTTGGCCCTGTTGCTTAGAATGAATACATTATATTCGATGTCCTCTGATTGAGGCTGTATCTATGACCCAATGCTTCAGACATAATTTTGCAAATATGAATTTAGTCCCTTTTAATGTTTTGGTGTGCCTCCATGCCAGTCTTTCCTCTTGCAAATAGTAAACTCTTTCAATATAGCCAATTTCATTTTACAATTTCAAAGTCAATGTACAAGAAAATGACTTGTTCATCCTATTTGAAAATAGGGAAAGTACCTCAAATCATAAGCAATGTATATTTATTAAGTATAGTGCACAGAGTAATAATGTGAACATTTGTTAGCAAGATCTCCAAATTTTAGTCTTAGAAATGAGGAATGATTTCTTATACCAAGATACCTAGATTATTACTTTGTGGGATTATTTATACCATGACCGTTGAGTAAAATGATGGTTTGCATTTAATGTATCCCACACGATGCAGGACACACAAAATTGGGCTACGTGTTATGAAAAAACAAAAAATAACATATATATGTTCACTATGAAGTTCCACTGGTTTGAATCAAACCCCTTCTTCCTGTTGTCACCGTTGGAATTGTGGATATCTCAAATGTCAACCTACAATTTGTAACATGAAAACTTAATAAAGCAGAAAATATGCTCATAAAAATATCGTGCAGTCTTTCCTCCCATGTGAAATTTGTAACTTTCAGCCCATGCTTTTGTTCACTTGAAGCCAATTATTCAATAGGCTTAAGAACTCCGAATAAGATATTAATTTAAAAACTACAGTTGTTTTTTTGCCAGCATCCATGCACTTAGCAAACTCATAGACACTAGACATTAGCTTGTCTTTACATAACCATTCCTCCATCAATATTGAAAACCTGCAAGAATTGGCGTGCAATAATGTCAAGGCAAAATCTTAACATATTCTCTCGTTACCAATGTAAATGAAAGACATTTATTCTGATAATTTAAAACAAGCTTCTCATACCTGGCCTGTGATATAGTTGGCAGCTGGATTAAGAGCCAAGAACTCCACCAAACCTGCAACTTCCTCCGGTTGTCCATACCTACCTGAATATCCACATAACGAAGAAAAAAATATGAAAATTTGATCACAATTATTGTTATCATAAGTCAGTTATTAGTAACTAACATTTACTTCACATAAATACATAATAATTAACATTTATTTATTTATTTATTTGATAATAAATAAACAAGATGAGGTTACATAATGTCTTTCTCCTCTACATGTATATATATGAAGACATATTATGACTTTGAATGAAAATATGAATTGATTTAATAATAAACAAAGAAGGTGAGGTTACATAATGTCCTTCTCCTCTACGTTTTGATAAATGACGACATTATGATTCTGAATGAAAATATAACTTGATGGTTCCCTTCTCATGAGTAAAGGATCCTCTTCATTCAGTCCCTATATAATCTGATACGGTATCAAAGCCACGGTGAAAACAAACCAAAGCTAAAAACAAGTGAAGGCCTAAGGACCGGCATGTCCAGTGACAGTCCAAGGAACTGCAATATGAGTTAAGCAGTGCAGATAGGAAAACAGTAACACATGGAATACCTGTCGTATAAATCTGGCAAAAGTTGCACCGTACTAACAGAGCAGCAACTGCAGTACAAATTTGATGTTAGTGTTGGTCTTTTCCAACATGCACTTTTCCAAAGAGCTAGGTGTTGTGAGTTGTAAGTTCACGTAGGGTTGTTATCTGCCCAGTTGTCATAGCTATCTTTAGCCAACACTGGGCCTCCTCTCATTGTTATAAATGTAGGACCTCATTATGTATTTTTCATACAATGTGAGTAATACAAAACTCTTACATGGTATAAGAGAGGGAATTTCCTGCCCTGTTGAAACCTTATTTTTTTCCTTTTTTCTTTTAGATTTGAATGGGGTTTCCATTAAGTCTGATGTCTAATGAGGGTTTAGAAAATATTAAATCTAGATTGAAGCCTTTAGCTCTCAGATCTGAAGGTTTTTGCTGTGGATCAGTGAGATGTCCACTATTTGGAGGAGGCCCCAATGGATCAAGTTATTAATCTAGGCATGATAAGGAGGCTGAGTTGCTTTTCTGCAATGTAAACTGATCGCATTAAGCAGTAGTTTCACATGCACAAACATTTATTGAATGTCGCAGCTGAAGCTCCACCCACTTAAAACGCTTGGCAATTGAGCTTGATTTAGTCGCACCAGGAGCTGTTTGAGTGCCATTTAGTCTTGCCCGATGGTCCCATTGGCCATTCATAAATGAGTATTCTTGAGAGCTCAGACTGGCACAGCCCACTTTTGCTAACAGCCGCTACCACCAGATGGTGAAAAGGAGATCCAAACGATAGGTATGAGGTGGTTCTTTCCGAGAGTCCTTCTACAGCCAAGGTTCTGAAAGAGCTGTTGATTGCCCTGTGATAGCTGTCTTCTATGTGCCAGTGCAGCTTTCTGTGGAGCTGCAGAAAGCAGATCGTCAATTCTCCTAGCTTTACTTCACTGGATGGTGATTTTCGTATGGGGTGTCCTAACTCTGTGATTGAACTGTGATTGTTTTATGAGTGCCACCTTGATGGTCCTTATGATTGTTATCATCTTTCTGACTGCTCCTGCGTTATTGCACCAGCTAGCAATTGTATGTTTACATAAGGCATTTAGGGTCCCTGAATATTTTTCTGGGCAACATTTTGATAAGCCACTATTTTTTCTCCCGCCGTCTTGTATTGTTTGAGGCATTGGAAGGGGGATTTATTTATTAGCAGGTCCATGGTCTTCTGTAACTCTTGGATCTCACTAAGGGATATCATTCCTTGCAAGAATATACGTGGCCTCTTCACTCCCCCATTGCCACCATCAATTTCCTAGCAGTCTTTGTTATTTGTTACTTCCTGGAAGCCTTAACCAAGTTGTTGGGATCCTTTTTTAGTTGTGATTTATGAATCCTCAAGCCAGTCGAACTTCTTGATGTCATTGTTCAAGATCACAACAATCAGAGAAACACCAAATCTCATATCTCCTTCAGATCTTCTGTTCTCTTGTGTAGAATCGAGGGAACAGGCCACCTGCATTTTTTTTCCTCAAAGCACCAAGCCATGGAAGCATACCAAGGAGCATCAGTAATGACTTGAAGAACAGAGACAACTGGGCCACTTTTGGTGCAAAGGGAGTTGATTAACAGATCTGTGTTGTTTGTTTGATTCCACAGAAGCTGTCGATATTGCCCTCTCTAACGCATAAGACAAGGCCAAACCCTCCTACAAGCAACCATTTGAGAAGGATAAACAGACTTTTTCCAGGCTGGAGATAATGTTGACTCCTCGTGTAATCCTGTTTCTTCACTCACATATTCGTGGCATTCAGATCTGAATTTGCTTGGGGGGCTTTCGCCTGTCTATTGCAGATCTGATACAATTGTGTTGGGGCCCAGACTCTAAAGAAGCCATAGTTATTGACACAACACATCATCCTTTGCAAGGCCTGGCACCTGGTCTTCCCCTCTTCATGGTTCCATCCTGCTGAAGTTTTGGCATTGAGTTTGTGGATTGGTATGGATCTTAGTGGCTCTCCATATTCTCAGGTGAACCTAAGATATCCACAATTGTGTGGTTGCAAATTAGGATGATAACTAGTCGATTTATCAAAATACATTTTGCTATTGCTTGGCTTAACTCCTTTTTCAGTGTGTCATCTCTATCATGGTGATTGCATAAACCAAGATCAGATCCACACATCCATCAGCTTTTGTTTTTTTGTAGCAGTTTTGTTTCTGTGGCTAGTGAAAAACACATTTGCCAACTTAAGGTTGTCAAGATGGGTAAAATATTGCCGGAACTTCATGTAAAGAAAGCAGCTGAGGAACCTTGCAACAAGGTCCATAACTTGCAGTCTGTTGTTGCTATATTGCAAGCAGAAAATGCAACACTTAAGAATTGGTTCTAGTCTTCTATCACTGAGAAAATAAGCAAGGTTGATAATATAGAGTCAATAATGGGAAAGTATGTCCAAAATATTGCAGATGAATTTCAGGCCAAGATTGACCTTCTTGATGATTTGGAGGAGGAAGTTGAGTCTCTGTTTAACTCCGAAAATGCTTTCTTGAAGAAGCAAATTTGCAGGATGGGGGAGAAAAATGCCCAACAGACTAGAGAGGTTGCTTATTTAAAATCCTCCATGGAAATGCTTCGTGAAGAAGCTGCCCCTCTTCAAGAAGATGACAGGAGTGACTGCTTAATCAATATCAAACTTTGAAAGAAGATCATGGCGACTTGTTGCTGCAGTTGACTAAGAAAAATGACATTATTCAGGACTTGCAGGAATGCAAGCAAAAGCTTGAACAGGAAGTCAGTCGCCTATAGAACACTGAGACGAAGACTGTTGTGTTGAAGAATCTAGGGCAAATTAAGTTAATAAGATTCTTCTCACCATGATAACTATTTGTGAGGTATTTTTAACTTTTTCCTTATTAGCACAATCTTCTCTTGTTATTATTAGAGTGTGTCTTCTTAGTTCATCAAATAGTTACCAAAACAAAAGAGACAAGAACACAAGATGTTGGCTTTCTGCCAGGGCCAAAACCTCTCACTCTTTGAGAGGAAAACCTGCACAAAATTCTTCTTATAGAGATTCCAATTGACAAATACCAAGACCATGACCCTTGACCTATTAGGCCACTCCAAGACCAAGACACCAATCCTCTTCTTTGTCACTGCTGAGATCATCATCATCACTGCTGCTACACCGAGGTCATCATTATTGCATCACTGAGGTCATTATAGTTGCACCATTGCTGCTCCTTCATTGAGACCTTCACCATAACAACGAGATCTCTATATGTATGAGAGCTGCACTGAGATCTACATCTAGATCATGACCTTGTAACTATGTCCTCATCAAGATCATGACTGAGATCATGATTAACATTATGCTGAGATCATGACTGCGTTCAGAATGAATGCCGAGACAGAGTGTGTTACTGTGGGATCACCGAGATCCTCATCATCACAACTATGCCGAGACTGTGACTGTAATCTCTCCCTGCACCGAGATCTTCATCATCATAGATATGCCGAGACTGTCTAGTATGCTGAGACAGTGATCATCATGAGACTTTACTTCTGGGGTACCCATCCGAAAAACACAGAGATGCTGGTCTGTACCCATCTGAAATACTGTACCCCTGTACTCATCCGAAATTTCAGAGGATCCGAGTTCTTCTGCCTGTAATGCGGATCTTACACGCCTATTTATAGTGGTTAGTCATGCATATAAGCCGACATGAGAGAGTGAACTGTTGTGTCTCCTTATATGAGCCGACATGACTTCTTTTTATATCGTTTGGAGGCCGACTTCTTCAAGAGGGATTGTGCTTGTCTTTGGAGGGCTTCTACACATTTCTATAGACTTGAATACATTAAACATAGGCTCAAGAAGAGCTTCTTCATACATGACATTGACTCTTTGACTTAATAATAAATCCTAAGGCTCTCAATGGGAGCCACTAACAAATAAACCTCTTTCTCATGAAACCCATGTAGCAAGGCATACAAAAATAATTTTATTTCTTTTATTTCATCATTTACAAAGATCATGTCATTATGAAGACCGAACCTAGTTACACTTTCTTCAAGATGTTTCTGTTGAGCTGTCAGGCTTACCTATTACTTCTTCCACCCTTTATAATGTTGATTGTCAGAAGCTTTTATTACACTAGCTTTGAAAAACACACTACTGGTATTGGACCCCAAATGTTGACCAAAAACGGATAGCCAGAGGAGGACTTGGGAAAAATGGACAGTGAATTTCTGTTCCTAATGCGCCCAAAGAGCAGACATGTAAAGTAGGTCTTGGATATGTTGGTCCTGCTACTTCACTTCTTACATATGACCCTGCTGAATCTGGGAAGGTGTCTTTTGTCTCAGGTAGATTTCAGACTACGTTGCTGGAAGAGAAACCCCTTGCTGATTGTGTTGCAGACTGATAAATTGGCTGATAATGTTGTTGCAGATGACAATGTTGCTGCTGTAAAGGCTTGTCTGCCTGTTTGTGCACCATGATTTGAGTCTATAGAACAGATATCTGAACCACGTCAACATCCCCATATGAAAAAGAGGAATTTATCTAGGAACCATAAAGTTGTTGATTATAAATTCAGATCATTGCAAAAACGACGAGAAAGGCTGAAGCATGGACCAACTCCAACCATTAGGATCAATTGTGGTTGGATTGATGGATGGTCATGGCATCATTTGAATAGATGTTTGCAAACTTTATATTGAGTCTCATCGGCTGTGCAGCTGTATAGCATTCCTATTGTTTGTTGTTGATTGCAGCTGCTCCCTCAGTTCAGGTGGGGAAATTTCATGATGACAGAGTTTCATTTGAGTTTCGAGGGGGGGAAAGGAGGGAGGGTTGAAGGGGGGAAGTTAGAAGATGACAAATACTGTTGTCGTTGTTTAGTTGTTGTGACCATCTTTGATCAGTGCGATGGTGACAGTGTTCAAACATCTTCATAAGTGCTGTTGTACCATGTTTGAGCTAAGTCTGTCATACTTACAGGCCTCATTGTTTGTTGGTTAGTTGATAGTGTTCCTTATGTTTGAAGCATGTAGCCGCAAAATCTAGCAGGCTTTGGAGAGGGAAACCAAGCATAAACTAGACCAAGAGACAACAATGGGGTAGTGGCCCACTATCACCACAGCCAAAACCCTTGCTCTTTACAAATTTTCACTGATGGGAGGAGTCCCAGTATGTGATAAAGGTCACCTATGTATGATATTCTAGGAAGAATGTATTAGATGACTTGACTAGGTCTCCTACAAGAAAGACACAACAGTGGCTCCAAGCTCCAAGAGCAAGCAATTTGATTTCTATGTATAGGCCTAGGGCTACAAGCACAAGACCTAGGGTTTGAGTAATTTGTTGAATGTTGGAGTATCCAAAGGTCAAGGCTAAGAGAAAAAGTTTCCAACAATGTGTATTTGCAAGGTCAAGGCTCATGATGTTGGAATTAATGCTTCCATGTCATGTGTAGTTGTCATTAGGAGTTACGAGGAGTCAGTCTAGAAGTTGTTGTTTCCAATGTATGAGTTGTAGTGATGATCTAGATGTGTCGAAGTCAGTAAATTATGTCCTATATATTTGTCCCTGTGGTGATCAATAAAGGTATCAAATGTGAATTGTTGTGTGCAATCAATCGCTCTCTGATCTCTCTCTTTGTTTTCTAAAATGGTATCAAAGCCTGTTCTGGCTTAATTCCCTTATGGGAGGCCAAGAAAATGAAAGAGATGTGAAAGTTGATCCTTTGTAAATAGATTAGTCTAATAGAGTGTCTGATCAGTTTTTTGTGTGAGTAAATTCTTGTTCTTGTGTGTTGTTTGTTTCGTGGTGTTGAGGTGTTGCTATCTGCTTGTTTGACAGCAGAGTTGTGGAGAACTTTTTTATTTCTGATGTGGATCAATTAGCCAAGGGGAAAGATCCAACGTGATCTGACTACTTTGAAAAGATTTAAAACTTTGGAAAGATAGTGCACTAAGGCACAAAACAATGACGAATTTTGGATCTGAGATCCAAGAAAGAACGTATGCTGCTCAAAATTTTGCAGAGCCATTGAACGCAGTCGTTTGGGGAATAAAGAAATTACATCAGATCTGAGGATTTTCAATGCCAACCAACATCCAGCATCAGAGGAATCATCTATTCTCATCAGTGCATATATATTATCTGTCAGATGGAAGCTTTATCGATCTCCCCTGACGTCCAAGAGGTCCAATGGTTCCGCAGCAAAGAAATGGGCCGGTTTTTGTCATGTGCTAGCAGATAATAACCGGCACAGAAATTGAGTGTAAGGAGGCCACTCGCTGAATATGGAATTTTATTAATAATTAAAGGCCCTGTGTCATCATGGTCATCAAATACTCTAAAGCTATGAGCCAACAGTTACCGTGAGCCACTTGCTGTAGCGGACTCACTATTAAATTAGAAGTTCATATTTTTTTAAGTCTTCACGTGAAAAGGGGCTTTTATTTGAAGAAAGTCTTGGTCCCCTTTTTTTAAGTCAAGTCATTTAATGTATTAAATATATATAAAATGATTTTTTTGACTTTCGGAAGGATTTGGGTATTAATAAATTGATGGAAGGTTGATTTAATAAAAGCTGAAGTGGGTGGATTTCAAGCAGTTGCCAGCTAAAGAAAGGATCCAATGTCGTAGAGGTTTTGTTGGTCAGCTATATATTCCTTGGTTAGTGGGAAGATTTGCTTTGAAGATGGCAGAGTTGTTATATTATTTCAAACAAAAAAATGTGAGAAATCGTGTTGGTGTTTGTGTTTTTATTGGTTATAACTTATAAAAAGGGTTGGTGATTCTTAAACTGGAAGCCCCGGTGTCTGAAACATCAATTGTTGTGTGTTAGTAATTCTGGTTATAAAAAGAGTTGATGGTTCTTAACTTGGAAGCCCCGTGTCCGAAACATCAATTCTTGTGTGTTAGTAAGGTCAAGTTGTTTGATCAACTTTTGAACACATTCAATATCCAGACTTCCATCCTAGCACCTGATGGGTAGTCGAAAGTGAAATATTCGACAGATAGTGGTTTGTCCATAGGATGGTTTCATTACTTGATGGCTCTTATCACGAAAGCCCCAACAAACCGAGGTGTCAATATTGTTAATCTTGCAAAGTTCATCAACGATGGTCAGAGGCGGTTACGTTTTAAATGGAGGTCAAATAACAACTCGAAGATGTGGTCATGAAAGAGCAGTGTTAGCAAGATTCCAGAGATGTGAGTGCTCATGAAGACAAGTTAGACAGATATCATATTGTTGTTGTAATATGTGTTTTCAATGTTTTCCATGTAAGCATTAAGGGAGGGTGTTGGAAGTAATGCTTCCATGTCATGTGTAGTTGTCATTAGGAGTTACGAGGAGTCAGTCTAGAAGTTTTTGTTTCCAATGTATGAGTTGTAGTCATGATCTAGATGTGTCGAAGTCAGTGAATTATGTCCTATATATTTGTACCTGTGGTGATCAATAAAGGTATCAAGTGTGATTTGTTGTATGCAATCAATCGCTCTCTGATCTCTCTCTCTGTTTTCTAAAACACGAAACGTTCAAGAAGCCCCGAAGTTGAAGGAAAATAAAACTAGGGTTTCCCTATTAGGGAAAACAACTAGGGAAATAATTTATGGATGAAATTGAAGTGGATGCCCACCAAAAGGATAGATTTTGTGGAAAATGATATCCTCTTGATGTTTAGGCTCTTCAACCCCAAGAATTCTACTTGCCTAGGGATTCGCACCAAGCCCTAGTTTACTACCTTAGCCTTAAAGGGGCTGAAATTTAAAGGAGAGAGAAAATGGATAAGAAAGGTAAATGATCACCAACCAATTGGACCAGTCCCTTATCCCTTGGGAGTATGGAGTCAATGATGTTTCAAATCAGCCAAATAGTTTCTAAGGAGGCCGAAATTTTGATGCCCTAGCTACCAAAATTCCAACAATTACCTATCCAATGGAAGAGGGATTTTTTCATGGGAGAGCTACCAAGAGTTCACCACTAAGGACATTCATTCACATGCTATGTATGAGTAATGCATGCAATAGATCATCTAGATTAACATTCAATAGATATTCAACAAGTTAGGGCACAAGTGCAATTACTAGAATCAAAAAAATTTCATACATTAGACATGCAAGAGATAGATATTCAAAATTTAGGTACAATTCACAAGATAACATGCAAAGAATTTGAATGTTAATTTGAGAGATGACAGGAATTAGGATTCTCTATTGCGAAGCCTCGTTCACTGTTGTCGACGATTTGAAGAATGTCTCAGGGGATGAGGGAGGTTTATGGATAGGAAAAGGTGAGTTTTCTCTTCCACCAGTGAACGGGAGGGTATTGTTGCAGCCTTTGTATGTGGAGAAAGGGCTGCAAGGCGTCGCCGCAGGCCATATCCCCATGTTTTCCAAAGGAAAAAGGGCTTCGGGCTAAAGCAAAAAGCCCCTTCCTCAACATCAACAATGGCATTTGGAGGCTAGGAGTTCAGGCATCAGAGTTCTATTTAACATATTGTAGCAGTCTGCAAACATATTACACGACTGAACGATGGACCTCATCTTAGATCTAGCCCTCAAGTCTCACAAAGGACCAGTTTACAGCAAATCTAAAACACTTTGTAGATCTTTGTTGAAATATTAGCAAGAAATTGATTCCTTGATTTATGCCTTAATTCAAGGAGTCACACTCGAGTTCCTAAAATTCAGGAGTGTCCCTAAAAATAAGGACAAGTTAGATTGCAATTAACTGATGTGTTGATATTGAAGGTCGAGTTCTTGACTTTCTAGTGTTAATTGAGGAAAAACACAAGTGGTCGAGTTTCAAGTTATTTACATGAAATAGGACGAGTTGCATGAGCAGTTAACTCATGCTAACTCAATCAATCACAAAATCATTCCTTAATTAGAAAATTCACTAATTTTAGCCATTTAAATTGCTATAAAGAAGGAACAAAGGCACAATTGTATTCACTCTTGTATGCACCAGTTTTGTGTGTAAGCTTGTAAGTGAGCATGACAAGAAGGCTTGTGCAAGTTGGTAGAAGGTAGTTTGGCTCATGTGCTAGAATTTAGGAGCTAAAGGATCAGCTCTTGCGCAAGGAATTAGGGACTTGGTTCCTTGGGTTTATGCTAGGAATTCGGAGCAGAGGAGGAGCAAGGGAAGAGGGCAGCGTAATCAGCATTCTTGCGAGGATTTCAGGCTTAGGATAAGAGCAAGGAGAAGGGTGTATTTTCCAAGTGAAACAATTGTATTTGTAAGAGATCAATTGCTCAGTTTATATCAATAAACAAGCAGAGGGTTTTCCCAGTTGGGTTCCCTATAAAAATTCTGTCTCTAATTGTGTGAATTGTATTTATTTCTGTTCCTATTCCGCTGCAAATTTGAAGTAGAGAAATTTTGTGTTTTGGTGAAAAGGAACCAGTTTTCAGATAATCACTATAGCAGATCAGAATTTTGTGGATTTTCTACATGGTATCAAAGCGTGGATCATAATAAATACCAACACAAGGTGATTAGCACATCCAAGTGGAACGCATCATAAGAAAAACATTATCTGAGGCAAGCCGCAAATCAAGGTGCTCAACGAAGAGAGAAAGACATTTGTTTTGGGGTTGATATTTGTGACAACTAGTGAGCCGAGTTTGATCAGAAGTGTAGGCTGAGTTGAAGCGAATTCTGGGCAGGTTTTGTGTGAGTCTATTGGTGGGACAGACCTCTAAGTTTAGGTCGTAGTTCTGTACAATTTGGGCAAGAGGGTCGAGGTTCCTGTAGTCTCTATTTGGAGAGGTCGAAAGGCATAACATAGGTGTCATATCAGTCCTAGAGGGAAACATATGGAAGGAGCTTGACAAGGGAGGAGGACCGCAACTTTAGAAGGTTTTTTTGGAGCAGGAAAGTAAGGCTTACAAGGATTGTTAGGAGCCCTAACCAGACCGGATCCTACAGCAATACATAAGCCCAAAATTGAGTAAAAAAAGGTCATATTGGACAATCTGTGTCGGCAACTTATATACAAGTGGGAAGTTTGTTAGGAGTTGTCATAAGTAGCCCAAGTTCAATTCTTGTAAAGGAATACAAGACTAATAAGAGAGGCAGAATTATTTGAGCCCTAAGTACAGCCTCTTGTGAAGGACTACAACACTGTTAGTGGGCAGGTGTTGGTGAGTTCTCTAAACAGCTAGAATGACACACGCTGGAGTAGGATTAAGAGAGTTGGATAGACTTGATGGTGCAGCAAATTTTGGTGTTTGGAAAGTCTAGAATCTAGATAATATTCTTGTTGGACGAGTTTGGGCTAAAGGATTTCGCTGAGAAAGGTGTCGCAAAACCTTCAGACCCAGACGAGTTAAGGCTTTTTTTAAAGGCAGATGGCCATGACCAAGAGGATGATACTAGATGGACTCTGGGATCATGTAGTCCCTCATGTTGCAGGTAAAGATACGGCTAAGTAGATGTGGGATGCCTTAGTCAACCTCTATCAAGACCCTTCCAAGAATCGGAAAATAATTCTCAAAGAGAAGTTGAGGACAATCAAGATGTTGAAGGGTGAGACTATAACTTCCTATCTCACCGGGATTCAAGGAGTTTGAGATGAGCTAGCAGTTGTAGGAGAGAATTCGGTGGATGGAGAGCTAGTATGAGTTGCTATAAATGCGTTTACCAAGGAGTGGGCTACTTTTGTTCAAGGGATTACTAGACGAGATAAGTTATCGGATTGGGAGCACCTGTGGAATGACTTCACTTAGGAGGAGCTAAGGCTCAGTCTAGTTGAGGCTTCTAGCAGCAGTGGCAAGGGTGCCAAGGTTGAGAAGGATGAGGAGAACTTTGCCTTGACAGGCAAGAGTAGCAAGGCCAAGGGCAAGGAGGGCCAAGGAGAGGCCGAGTCTAGTCAGAAGGGAAAGAAGAAGGACACTATAGAGAAGTGGTGGTTGAGTGAGAGCAGGATAGAGCTGTCAAGATGGAGCCTCAACTAGTATCTCAGTTTTAGGTTAAGCTAGTTGGCAGTTGGGTTGACCAATAGGATGATGATGATGAGGACCACAACCTAGAGCGAGTGGAGGCAACCACTAAAGCAAAGACTTCCAGTATAGGGAAAGTTCGAGAGAAGTGGGCAAAGGAGTTGGTTAAGGGAGATCAGAAGAGAGTTGAGTCTTCTAGCATCAAGAAGTAGCCACAATGGTACACAAGGTACATCGCACTTATGACTAAAGAAATGGACTAGCAGAGCATGGTGGGAAAGAATAGGTCTTCAAAGCAAGTTCCGACAAAGAAAGCAGGGAAATCTTCTAGTTCAGAGGGATCAGCTACAGCAGCGGAGAACTTGGTAGTGTTGGAGACAGATCCAAGTGGATGAGGTTCTTCCAAGAATCCCTTCCTCGCTAAGAGGGAGTGTTGAAGATAGTAGCGAGAAATTGATTCCATGATTTGTTCCTTAATTCAAGGAGTCAAACTCGAGTTCCTAAAATTTAGGAGTGTCCATAAAAATTAGGACAAGTTAGGTTACAGTTAACTGATGTGCATGGTGGGAAAGAACAGGTCTTCAAAACAGGGTCCGACAAAGAAAGCAGGGAAATCTTCTAGTTCAGAGGGAGCAGCTACAGCGGCGGAGAACTTGGTAGCGTTGGAGACAGATCCAAGTGGATGAGGTTCTTCCAAGAATCCCTTCCTCGCTAAGAGGGAGTGTTGAAAATAGTAGCGAGAAATTGATTCCTTGATTTGTTCCTTAATTCAAGAAGTCAAACTCGAGTTCCTAAAATTTAGGAGTTTCCATAAAAATTAGGACGAGTTAGGTTGCAGTTAACTGACGTGTCCAAATTGAAGGTCGAGTTCTTGATTTTCTTGTGTGAGTTAATTGAGGAAAAATACAAGTAATTGAGTTTCAAGTGGTTGACTTGAAAGAGGACGAGTTGCGTGAGCAGTTAACTCATTCTAACTCAATCAATCACAAAATCATTTCATAATTAGAAAATTCACTAATTTTAGCCATCTAAATTGCTATAAAGAAGGAACGAAGGCACAATTGTATTCTCTTGTATGCACAAGTTTTGTGTCTAAGCCTGTAAGTGAGCGTGACAAGAAGGCTTGTGAGTTGGTAGAAGGCAGTTTTCCCTTGGCTCATGCGCTAGAATTAAGGAGCTAAAGGATCAGCTCTTGCACAATTAATTAGGGACTTGGTTCCTTGAGTTTTCGCTAGGAATTCGAAGCAGAGGAGGAGCAAAGGAAGAGGGCAACATGATCAACATTCTTGCAAGGGTTTCATGCTTAGGATAAGCATGGAGAAGGGTGTATTCTCCAAGTGAAACATTTGTATTTGTAAGAGATCAATTCCTCAATTTCTATCAATAAACAAGTAGAGGATTTTCCCAGTTGGGTTCCCTATAAAAATTGTGTCTTGAATTGTATGGATTGTATTTATTTTTGTTCCTATTCCGCTGCAAATTTGAAGTAGAGAAATTTTGTGTTATAGTGAAAAGAAACTAGTTTTCAGATTGTTCACTATAGCATATCAGAATTTCGTGGATTATCTATAATTCGGCCATCGATACTAATAAATCGCATATTTTCTTTCCATATATGGACAAAAAATAGGGAGAAAACAAAAAATATCATATTTTTATCAAAAATTTAAATGGGAAGGTATTTACCTAATGGATCTAGGGCTCGAAACTAGTGAATCACTTGAAGCAAAGCTTTCAAAGTGACATGGGAATACTAGCAACAATCCAAATTTTGTTATATGAAGGAAAAGTGCTCCAAGATGCCCTCTAGCTGAAAGATTATGGTGTGGCAAGGGATTCTACCATAATATTAAATCTGAGGCTAAGGTGGAGCTACAACCTTCAAAAACCCTAATACAAATTCTAGAAACCCTAATGGATCCATCTCGTTCAAGGATGCAGTGAAAGGGAGGATTGTCGCTCCAGCTAATTCGATCCAAAATCTACCATGACCTTATATTGTTGAGCAAATGGACAAGGTACCAACTATGGATGTAAAAACCCCAAAGGTAAAATCATATTTTGTTGATCTACAATCTAAGGCATTAATATGTCGATTTAATGGTTTTTGGCCGAAAAATGAAGAATTATATCAATGGGTGTTTTCTTCTTGGACACAAAATTGTGATCTTTACTTATGCTCCAAAGGTTTTTTCATATTACAATTTGACACAACAAGATATGGAAAAAGTTATAAACGAAGGGCCATGGTTTTGGGGTAGAGTTGGGCTTTTCATTACACCTTGCTTCCTTGGATTCGACGCTACAAGCATGGTGGTAACAACAATGCCAGTATGGGTGAGGTTACCAAACCTCCCTCTTCCCTTCTGGCATCATCAGGTCCTGGAGGATATTGGAAATACCCTAGGTAAATTCAAAAAAATGGACATGGATAGAACAGCAAAAGGTATCTTTACATTGCGAGAATATGTGTAGAGATAGACCTTAGCAAAGGTCTCCTTGATCGTATTCTTTTAAAAGGTGAAAACCTTCAGTGGACACAAGTTTTAGATTATGAGAATATGACATTCTGGTACGAACCTGTTTTCAAACTGGACATCTTCAGAACACCTGCTCACAAGCAAAAAGGACTCCAAAAAGAAAAAGAGATAAGCCCCAAAGCCAAGAGGAGGACAATTTCCTAATATTTCTCAAGACGAAAAAGAAGAGGCCAAATTACTCCAAACACAGATGCACAGACACAACCTGAGAATCAAGTAAATGGACGAGTTGGGGAATAGTCAGGAATAGTGGTTCATAACCAGAAGGCACTAAATCAACAGAGATCATAGCAACAAAGCAACAAAAAGTGAAAACACCTATCGAAAAGGAATTAGGGGGCATAAAGAGATCCCATGTCTCTGAGAACTTGAACTCAAACAAAGAAGCCCTTCTAAAGGCAGAAGGCAATCATTTGGCAATAGTAACAGTCACTCCCAAACAATGAGTTTGGAAAAAAGTGGAGAAAAAGAAAGGCAAAAAGGGGACGCTAAGTGATTTTTATCACACTTAGCCTTGGCAAAATTATGCAATTTTTTATATTTATATGTTTTTTATTGTGCATTAGCCAACAAAATTACGATTTTTCCTTTAGTAAAAAAAAAAAACATGCACTGAATCCATTCCATCCATGCAAAGAATAGCTCCAAAGTGCAATGATTTAGCTCCAAATATCAAAATGCATCAAAGATCCAAATATCTCCACAATTTCAAGAGGCCGAAATATCCAAGAGTGATGTGATGAGATACAAGAATGAAGGCCTCCTCTATTTATATGAGGAGGTCAAGTTCCTATTTAGCCTAGAAACCCCTCTAAACAATAAAATAATGTGCTAGGTCACAAGCTGACCTAGTAGCCTTTGAAAAACAAATTAATTCTCCACATGTGTGAGCCAAAATAAGCAAAAGTGTTGACGTCATGCAAGCGTAGGCCCTTCTAGGGTTGACGTTGAGGGTAATAGGTGCCATAATATGTGTAGTAGCCCTCTAAAATCAAACTCTAGGGGTTGGCCCCTGGGTCTCTAACATAATCCCTCTGTAGACCAATTTTGGCTTTGGGGCACAAAAGTGGTCTCATGGATCTCCAAGTGGCCAAAATGTACCATTGCTCCAACGTTGAGGGCTCTCATGGTGCTACTAGCCCTCCCATGTCTCAATGTATGAGACCATCCTCATTTGGGCCTTGGATTAGTTGCCATCCATCTGATCGGTGCTAAGTCAGCTAGGGGCATGCTGGTCTAGCTACATCATCTCATAAAAGTCAACAATGCGGGGCAAAGTGCTAGAACATTATGGGAGCTGGAGGTGCCCAAGGATGTCAATGTTGCTCTTCAACTATCTGGAGTCCCATGGCTCAACACTTCATCTATGGGTGCCAATATGTCCCTCTAGAAGACCTGGACCCTAGTTAAGTTGCCCAAACCTATAGATGGAACCACCTGTCAATTACATACAATATCTAGTGTTGCAACTTTCACCATTAGGTACATTTAATCATTATTGCAAATTAACACTTCATACAAGGCTTCCCTTCCAAAATTGTGGCTTCCGTAATGTAATCATGTTACCTCCCTAGGTAGAAGTGGTTAATAGATGACCCTATTAGGTGTTCTCAACCCCCAAGGGGAAGTAACATGTCCTTGGTCCACCCTTCAATCGATTGGTGCCATGTGAATAATAATGGAACAGAGGGGAAAGAACTTCATGGCCAAGTGCCATGGTTAAAGGGACCAGCCTAATGGGGATCCTCATACTAGGTGTATTGATGTGTATTTTTACACCCGTCTTATGCCTTTTACTTTTTCTTGATTTTTCTTTGTATTGTTGCTCATAGCTCAAAGAGTTAGAGCTTTTTTTGTATGATGTGTAGCAATAATTAGCCCCTTAAGGATGGGACAGTTCATCTCCCATCAGGGGTTGGGACATGCAAGGGTTCCTTGTCTTCCATGAGATAAGGCAACATTGGCCCAAGAACCAGGTGATGGCCATATGAGTGAGGTAGAGCTCATACTTTGCTTTTGCCCACGTCTTAATTTTTGTGTCCCAACCATCTTTTGCATTTTTAATATTCTTTTATTTTCCTTTGTTTCTGGCCATTATATGCTTTTTGTGTTTCTTTTAGCTACATCAAACTCCCAGTGTACATTTCCAGGCCCTACCCAGATATGTGGATGTGTGGCTGCCAAATCCGAATGAACCAGTGGTTAGTTGAACCTGAAGAATGGAGGTTGAATAGTGGCTTCTAATGTAAGATGGAAAGTGGTAAGTATGGAATAGGGAGAGATGGGGCCACGCTATTTCAATCATGGTTTCCCAAGTAGTGCCCCTCCTATACCCGTCAGGCCATTAGGGGAGGTCCCACTAGACTAGGATTGAAAATTAATCCCCCATTTAAGGTGAGTGAACAAGATCACAACCAAGACCCTTCTTCCTTCCAAGTTACCCCATAATCCATGTCAAATGCCCAAATACAAACAAGCATAAGCACCCAATTGCAAGATGAGTAAAGTACATTTTGATCAAAAGCCCACTTTCTAACATGTGCCCTTGCCAAATGGGGGGTGAAACTTATGAGTGATGCAGGTAGCAGAGATATAAATGGCACATTATCATTGGCTACTAGTGGTTCTCAGGGGTTGTTGGCTACCAACTGAAAGATATGATAGGAGAAAAATTTCTCCTATGGAGTCACCCACTTTGGGTGGGTAACAAAACATTTGCCTTGGTTCTTTACCAGCGTTTATTTTCTATGAATCATTTATGAGGATGTTGTTAGTGTTTGTCTTTCTTGTGCCTCTACAACATCTTCTACTTCAGAGATCAACCAAGTTCACTAACGTTTCTTGGCTCTCATCTTCACAGTTTGGTACTTCTTGATTGGAACGGGGAGATTTTTTTGGTTGACCTTCCCTAAAATTTGGCCAGAAATTGGGAAAATTGTAGTTTTAAATTGCTAAGTCTGCACAATTTATTTGTTGAGTCTGCAGAATTTGAGTGCCCCATGATTTTTCTAGGGTGATTAATCCATTTTTGCATTTAAAAATGCAATTTAAACAACAAAACATTGCAAAACTCACAAAGAATCATGTTACCGAGTTCCAGCGAAGAAGATCAATCATGGTTTCCCAAGTAGTGCTCCTCCTATACTCGTCGGGCCATTAGGGGAGGTCCCACTAGACTAGGATTGAAAATTAATCCCCCATTTAAGGTAAGGGAACAAGATCACAACCGTGACCCTTCTTCCTTCCAACTTACCCCATAATCCATGTCAAATGCCCAAATACAAACAAGCATAAGCACCCAATTGCAAGATGAATAAAGTACATTTTGATCAGAAGCCCACCTTCTAACATGTGCTCTTTCCAAATGGGGGATGAAACTTATGACTGATACAAGTGGCGGAGATATAAATCGCACATCATCATCGGCTACTAGTGGTTGTCAGGGGTCGCTGGCTATCGGCTGAAAGATATGATAGGAGAAAATTTTCTCCTATGGGGTCACCCACTTTGGGTGGGTAACAAAGCCTTTGCCCCGGTTCTTTACTAGCGTTTATTTTCTATGAATCATTTATGAGGATGTTGTTAGTGTTTGTCTTTCTTGTGCCTCTACAACATCTTCTACTTCAGAGATCAACCAAGTTCACTAACGTTTCTTGGCTCTCATCTTCACAGCTTGGTACTTCTTGATTGGAATAGGAAGATTTTTCTGGTTAACCTTCCCTAAAATTTGGCTAGAAATTGGGAAAATTGTAGTTTTAAGTTGTCGAGTCTACAAAATTTGAGTGCCCCATGGTTTTTCTAGTGTACTAAATCCATTTTTGCATTCAAAAATGCAATTTAAACAACATAACATTGCAAAACTCACAAAGAATCATGTTACCAAGTTCCAACGAAGAAGACCAATCATGGTTTCCCAAGTAGTGCTCCTCCTATACCCACCAAGCCATTTGGGGAGGCCCCACTAGACTAGGATTGAAAATTAATCCCCCATTTAAGGTGAGGGAACAAGATCACAACCAAGACCCTTCTTCCTTCCAACTTACCCCATAATCCAGGTCAAATGCCCAAATACAAACAAGCATAAGCACCCAATTGCAAGATGAATAAAGTACATTTTGATCAGAAGCCCACCTTCTAACATGTGCTCTTTCCAAATGGGGGATGAAACTTATGACTGATGCAGATGGCATAGATATAAATGGCACATCATCATCGGCTACTAGTGGTTGTCATGGGCTGCTGACTACCGGGCCACTAGCTAAAAGAGATGATAGGAGAAAATTTTCTCCTATGGGGTCACCCACTTTTGGTGGATAACGAAGCCTTTGCTCTGGTTCTTTACCAGCATTTATTTCCTATGAATCATTTATGAGGATGTTGTTAGTGTTTGTCTTTCTTATGCCTCTACAACATCTTCTACTTCAGAGATCAACCAAGTTCACTAAGGTTTCTTGGCTCTCATCTTCACAGTTTGGTACTTCTTGATTGGAACAGGAAGATTTTTCTGGTCGACCTTCCCTAAAATTTGGCCAGAAATTGGGAAAATTGTAGTTTTAAGTTGCCGAGTCTACAAAATTTGAGTGCCTCATGGCTTTTCCAGAGTACTAAATCCATTGTTGCATTCAAAAATGCAATTTAAACAACAAAACATTGCAAAACTCACAAAGAATCATGTTACCAAGTTCCAGCGAATAAGACCAATCATGGTTTCCCAAGTAGTGTCCCTCCTATACGCGTCAGGCCATTAGGGGAGGTTTCACTAGACTAGGGTTGAAAATTAATCCCCCATTTAAGGTGAGGGAACAAAATCACAACCAAGACCCTTCTTCCTTCCAACTTACCCCATAATCCATGTAAAATGCCCATATACAAACAAGCATAAGCACCCAATTGCAAGATGAATAAAGTACATTTTGATCAGAAGCCCACCTTCTGACATGTGCTCTTGCCAAATGGGGGATGAATCTTATGACTGAAGCAGGTGGCGGAGATATAAATGGCACATCATCATCGGCTACTAGTGGTTGTCAGGGGCTGCTAGCTACCGGCTGAAAGAGATGATAGGAGAAAATTTTCTCCTATGGGGTCACCCTCTTTGGGTGGGTAACAAAGCCTTTGCCCTGGTTATTTACCAGCATTTATTTTCTCTGAATCATATATGAGGATGTTGTTAGTGTTTGCCTTTCTTGTGCCTCTACAACATCTTCTACTTCAAAGATCAACCAAGTTCACTAAGGTTTCTTTGCTCTAATCTTCACAGTTTGGTACTTCTTGATTGGAACGGGAAGATTTTTCTGGTCGACCTTCCCTAAAACTTGGCCAGAAATTGGGAAAATTGTAGTTTTAAGTTGCTGAGTCTGCACAATTTGAGTGCCCCATGGTTTTTCCAGGGTACTAAATCCATTTTTGCATTCAAAAATGCAATTTAAACAACAGAACATTGCAAAACTCACAAAGAATCATGTTACCGAGTTCCAGCGAAGAAGACCAAAATGTCGCCTCATTAGACTACACCTAAAATTTGGGACATGGCCACTTTATCAAATATTATGCTTATGGGTAACCAAAAATTTAATGGCCACAATTTTGAGAACATATGTTTGAACAGATTGGTATTGGGACAAAAAGAAATCAGAAGTCAAACTCATGTAGATGCCCAAGAAAAAATTATGATACAAAGATTGGAGATGTTGTCATGCTCAGTAAGCTTTCAGTCACGGATGAAATGCTCCTTGAACTTCAAACTGGGAGCAATGCATTCACCATTCGGAAGATTGTTCAGAATTTGCATGAAACCTCTGATATAAGTAGAGCTTTTTTTCTTGAAGAATATTTGTTTTCTACTAAGATGGAAGAGCATGATTCTTTTCGAAATTCATTATTGAAGATTAAAGATGTTCAAGATCAATGAAAGGCTATTGATAGGAAGAATGAAGAGGAAGATCGTGTCATCATAACACTGAAGCATTTTCCCCCATTCAAAAATTTTATTGAAGCTATGAATATAACTTCTAATATTGAGCTAACATATGAACAACTCAGAATAGGTTCTCGCAAAAAGACGGGTGGAGGAAGAAATTTGGGAATGGGAGTGGTCATGACAATCACTTGGACAGGTCTTAGTTTTGCAATCAACTACATATCCAGGTTTCTGACAGACCTTGAAGTAGAACATTGGATAGCAGTAGAAAGTGTTTTGGAATATGTTAAAAGTACAACAGGTTTTGGATTATTATATGGTGAAAGTGATGCATTTCACTTAACTAGTTATACAGATTCCAATTGTGTGGGATCAATGAACGACTAAAAATCAATAACTGGATATGAGTTTAGTCTTGGAACGGATGCAATTTTATGGGTTAGTGAGAAACATGTGGTTTCACTTTCTTCTATGGAGGCAGAACATAGGGAAACAATAAAAGGAACATGTGAAACAATTTGGCTTAAAAGAATACTTGGAGACTTGATGCTTGAACAAACCAAGCCAACAGTTCTTTTATGTCACAATCAAGGTGTTCTAAAATTAGCAAAGAATCTAGTGTTTCATGAGTGCACCAAACACATTGATGTTCATTGTCATTTCATCAGACTTGTAGAAAATGAAGAGGTTTAACTTCAATATTGCGCCACAGAACAACAGACTGCAGACAGTTTCACCAAGCCACTTGGTCCAGATAAGTTTGTCAAATTTTGAGACAAGTTTGGTGTATTTTCCAGAAAGACCATTAAGGGAGGATGTTATAGTGATTATTAATAATGGTCATTTATTAGTAATTAGCATTTATTTCACATAAATACATAGTATATTGAGTACTTTAGAGTTTACAAAAAATAAACAGGAAGAATTTACATACATCTTTCTCCTCTTCATTAATATATATGTAAGAAGACATTATGATTTTGGATGAATATATAACTCGATTGTTCCCTTTTCATGAGTATAGTATTTTCTCTGTTCAATCTCGGTTTAATCTGATAATAATATGCCATTCTGAAATTACTCGGCCCGTATTTTCGGCAGTAGCAAAAATAACATGGCAAGTTTGGCTTGTCTGTCGTATGAAGCAGAACACCAATACATGACATTTCCAGAATATCAAGAATTCTTAGTTGTTTTATTAATGGGAGCAACATAACAAAAACATCCCTGAAATACTTACCCAGAGGTATGGTCTGGAGAATTTTCTTCTCAATTTCATCACCAAGTTTTGCAGTCATGTCTGAAGCAATAAATCCAGGAGCTATGGCATTGGCCTGTATAAGAGAATATTAAAAGCATCCCTTTATGTTTCCTACGAAAGGTTCAGTAATTGAGATAAGACCTCATAACTCCAACCTAAACTCTTCATTTAAAATTCTAATGCACACAGAAATTCACAAAGTTGAGAAGCTCACTGTGATATTTCTAGTGGCATATTCCCTTGCAACAGTCTTAGTCAGCCCAATAACTCCTGCTTTGGCTGCACTGTAATTAGCTTGCCCTATATTGCCAGTCAAACCAACCACAGAAGCTATATTGATGACTCTTCCCTGCAAGCATTCAAAAAATACGTTGGAGTTAACAAAAAACAACATACCATCAAAAAGCTTATAACTTTAATTGTACTATCTTGCTTAGGGTACAAAATAGGAGTGAAAACTATTGTAATCCCCATTTCGTACCTGCTGTTTTGTGCATGGACTACACTGTAAATATCAATATTTTCCTAGGTTCCAATTCATGAGAACTTTATGCAAGGTGCTACATATCATATGTTTGTTCATATGAGGTAAATTGTAGGATCTAGTAAAGTTTCTAGTAAGACATAATTAGTTCACTTAGCCTAATTTTGTTTCCCCAAGTCATGAATCCAATATGTAATGGCTTCCATTGGAATGGGGGCTATGTCACTATGATATGAAAAGTGGTAGGGAGAAAAGGAAAGAGATAGGCTAGGACATGTGGCATATACCTAACTCATTTACCACTAATAGTAAAATGTGGCATAACTGAAAGGATGAAAAGTGGGATAATGGACACCTCACTCTCCAGTGTACCTATTGTACTACCAACCAATTCCATTAATAATTTAATATATAGGCTATAGCACATTTTGAGATTATGCAAGGTTCTTTCTTTTTAGTTCTCTTCTTCTTTTTCAGTGATTTTAGTGGTTGGTTCTTAAGATGGTTCTATTGTTGGTTTTTGGGGTATTCAGCCACACTCCATTGTTGCCCATTATACCTTGGCTGAGCAATGTGCAAGCTTGGGGAGCAAAACGTTTATGCTGCTGCATAGAGGCTGTAATCCTGTGCCAAAGCCTCATTTGTGTGAGGCTAGACTTCTGCTGTTGGTATTTCTAAGATAAACAGAGGTATATTGTGCTTGAACCATAACAATACATGTTGGTGGAGGGATCTTGGGTGCTTCATTGCTCAGTTCGCTTTCTAGCCTAGATATCATGGCACTACTCTCGGGGATTGCTAAGAGTAAGTCACTAGCCCTTGTACTCTCATATCCCAAACCTGGGGAAGGGAGTTGAATCAGATATCTATAGCTGGGCGATAAATGTCCCTCTGGAAATGATTCTACATGTTAAATGTAACACCCCAACTTTGACCCGTGGATTGTGCTTGATCATATTTGTAATATGTACATATACAATGAAGACGTGATCAGTTTTGCTCAAGTGTCGAGTCATGTTGGATTCATTTATAATACACCCATGATGTGTATTTGTATACAGAGCACAGGGCTCCACTAGAGAATGCTAGGAAAATTGCTTTATTCACATTTCCTAAATAAGACATGGTGAAGTGACCACTATCTCTGTTAATAAAGTTAGTATGAAAAGTATAGAGTTCATGTGATGGCTGCAAAGAAGCATGAGAAGAGAAGGCAATGATGTGATGAGAGGGGAAGGAAAAGGGGTCACAAGGGAAAAATACTGCTTGCCAACTGTCATGTTTAGAACACCCCAATCCTCATGAATGTGTTCCAAATCAAATACTCTTTGAGAGAACTTCATGACATACATATTTTCATGCATGCTCTTTCTCTTGTATATACTCCATAATTTTGACTTAGTGAAAGAGGGGGGGTGTTGGTGATCTGTTGCAATTTCTGTATAGTTGGAGAGCTTGAGTATTGCTGTAGCAAGAATATGAGACTGAGAGGGACTTCCACCATTCTTACACACCCTGTGCAGAGTCTTGATCATTTTGATCTAATGATTTCTTGAATCCCCCACTGGTGCTATTATTGTGGGATTTTGAGAGTTGAACTGCATTACCTTACAAGGTCTCTTGGAATTTGCAGCTTAGTGGGCTAGGATCTTCTTGTCAGATTTGAATCTTGGCTATGAAGGTTCCTTATGCAATTTCTGATTTGACAGTGGAGTGGTCGAGCTAGTGTGTGTGCTGGCTCAAGGAAGATGATCATGGTTAAGTGAGTGCTGGTAAAGCATCCTAAATGGAATATGCACCAGTCTGACTAGTATTTGGATTCATGTCATATGCTATTTTCTAGCTCAAATTTGGGTATTCTTGTCATTGCTCACTTCCTCACCCTCCCAACTACCTCAGTCATATTTCTAACATTGTAGTGAACCAGAGTAATGTTGTTGATCTGTTGCAGTTTTTATATAGTTGGAGAGCTTGAGTATTATTGTAGCAAGAATATGAGACTAGGAGGGATTTCCACCATTCTTACACACACTGCAGAGTCTTGATCATCTTGATCTAATGGTTTCTTAAATCCCCCACTGGCACTATCATTGTGGGATTTTGAGAGTTACAAGGTCTCTATGAATTTGTAGCTTAGTGGGCTAGGATCTTCTTTCCATATTTGAATCTTGGCTATGAAGGTTCCTTAGGAAATTTCTGATTTGACAGTGGAGTGGTTGAGCTAGTGTGCATGTTGGCTCAAAGAAGATGGTCATAGGCTAAGTGAGTGTTGGTAAAGAATCCTAAGTGGAATCTGCACCAGTCTGACTGGTGTTGGGATTCATGTCATGCCATTTTCTAGCTCAGTTCAAGTTGTACCATGTTTGGGGTGTGTTGAGAGAGAATTTCAATAAGCAGTCAATCACCCAGCTCAGGGGAGGTGTCCACAGTTGATGCATATGGATGGGAGGAAAATCACTCCTATGCAATAAATTCAGATGAGCATACTTTCATATGGGTAAGTATTCTAGTATTATGTATTGTGATATTGATATTCGGACTTGTACATACATAATGATTTTATGTATGAATACTGTATATTGCCTATGAATGGCAAAGAGTAAAGGTATCAAACAAATCCACAGTACTCTGTGTATACATATTCTTTGTCTGTTCATATATAGCTGATATTATATTTTTCGTATTTTATGCATAAATTAGATAAAAAGTTTGGCCGCTTATTACGTTGTTCCTCACCTCAACTCACATAGATTTCAGTAGTTAATTTCACTTTCTCTCGAAAATTGACATGCATACTTTTGCAAGAGTCTGTAAGCATAAAAATATAGATCACCTGTAACCCTCTATTAATGGAAAACCTTCATCACTCCACTGTCAGTAGAACACCAGCATTTGGATCATAAGTTATAACCCAAACGAATTAAAACCTTTCTAGAAGAAGAGTAGGTGAATTCAGAGGGGACGAATTAGATATTAAGCATTGCTTTGCAGGCTGCAACATGGGACGGTCAAATTAAGAGTCGTGAGACTTAAAAGGCAAGCATAGAATTATCTTACACAACATGTACACTGTTCCTGGATAATTTGAAATGTTTATTGGGAAAGGGTGCACACTACTAACAAATTCAACAAAAACTTCAACCAAAAATAGCAACAAGTGTAACAGTCATCTATATTGTAACACAAAGTTCTACACTAAAGCATGAACTACCAAGAGTTTAGTTTACAATTCAATAACAAATTTGAGGTTTACCTTCCTCTTCTTCATCATAACTTTAGCTGCTGCCTGCATAGAAAATAAAAGTCCAATTGGTAACTGAAGACAGAGAAACATCACTAAAGCAAAAACCAGAGGAAATAGCAAGACACTTCAGTAACTAGACCCTAATTCACCATGCTTGCAACAGACCAACATTTACCTGTGTACAAAGAAATACACCAGTGAGATTCAAGTCAATGACATCCTGCCACTGAGATTTTGTCATTCTCATCATTAGTGTGTCCTTTGTAATACCTGCATATAAAACTCACGGCACCCATACATAAGAATGCAATAAGAAATAAGCAGAGCAGATTGAGAAAGTCAAAACAAGAGAAAAAAGACATAAAAACACATACGAATACCTGCATTGTTTACCAAGATGTCAACTGTTCCCCATGAGTCAATTACCTATTCAAATAATAACAGCAAAAATGAAATTCAGCAATTAGTGCATAATGTCATAACAAATTGAAGTGCAGTCCAAAAAAATGGCATGATATCTCATATTGACAGCAGCTGTAGTCTGGATATTTAGTCCTCACCGTTTTAAACATACCCTCAACATCAGCCTCCTTTGACATATCCCCTCCATAAACAATGGCTGAGCCACCAGCAGCTTCGATCTGTGGTGAATTGAATCTCAATAAAGATAATAAAGACAATAAAAACCTTTAATGTAATATGTGTACTTCATATTAGACACTACAGTGTATATCAAGAAACAAAGCAACATATATAAATGCAAACAACAAAAACCAGACACCAATTCTGAAGAAACAAAGCTCTGACACTGCAAATAAGCCTCCCGCTGATGCATTTTCAAAAGAAAGAAAAAAAGCAAACAATTTTTGATAACATAAAATACATTTAAAAGGCTAATCCTTCCAATCAAGGCACCTTTTGAAAAGTATGGCCAATCCAAATAGTGTATGGAAACATGAGGCTTTTTAGATGAATCAATCTCAGTTGGTGGTAGGTTTTTAGATGAATAAATCATTTCAGCTGATAATATATTTGACAATGTACACAAACAAAGGACACTTTAGAAACAGAAATTTAAAAAGTGTACCCAGAATTTTCACATAAATGGTTTCAGATTCTTGTTTCTAGTTAGCTTTGCTATCAAAAAATACAAGAGTAGCTGTTTCTAATTCTTCAGCCTTTCCTGTTGGTTATTGTAGCATCGGACAGGTACTTTCACACAGGTCTAAATATCTACACATGTGGAAATCGTACTGTCGTCCAAAGCCTTCAACCTTCGAGAATTCACTTTAATTAAAGGAATAATTGAAGTGTTTTTTATAAGAAAAGAGAGTTTAATCTAATGAAATGCAAAGGCTATTTGCATTAGTGAATTAGATGAATCCTAACCATTAATCTCAACTGAGACGAGATCTAATCTCAACCGTCAATCACTATGGATATCAAGGCTATGGATTCAGTCAACAACTCAAGCTTATAAAAGCAAAGTTAGGTGAAAAAAAAAAAGATAAAACAGTGAGCACAAGACAGCGAGATAATGAAATCCCAGTGATTGGATGAAGAAGGAATTTCATCCAAGTGTGCAAGGTCTAGAGGAAATTTGCAAGAGAGTAATTTTAGCAGCAAGGATCATTCCCAGAAGGATCATACAGCAGAAATCTGCAACAGCCGCACGTGGAGGCCATACACAGCGAGGAAGAGTTACACATGCCACATGAGGGCAGGAAACAGTTGCAAAAGTGCAGCAGGTGCTACTCATGCCACATGGAGGGAGCAGATCTGTCACACATACTGCAGGCAGCAGCAGTACATCTCACACATGTGCCACAGGCAGGGTTGCTGACAGTCAACAGGTGACGGATAGGTGGCAGGTTGAGCAGACAGCAGGTTGTGGGGGTGCTCAGGAGAATTTTCAGAGGGCCATACTGTTGTTTAGGTCCCCAGTGTTGTAACTTGTATATTTCCTCTGTGGGCCGTTTTCCCAGTGAGGGAGCCCTTGCATGCTGAGTATTTAATTAATGAACAGCAGAACTTGAAAAGCAGAAATTTCTGTGTATGTGTGAAATTGGCTTAATTTGCTTCTGCTGATTTTATTTGTACTTACCTATTAAAATCCCAGCAGTGTATTTTATTCAGTAATATGCAATTTGATATAATTAACAGCAAGGTAATTATTAGGTAGTAATTTGCCGGTTGCTAGGGTCAAGGAAACTTAACTTGGTATCAGAGCTTTCACTGTGAGAGGGAGGCTGATTTCAAGGTTGCACAGCAATTCAGCCAACAGTTGGATTGGAGGCTGAGGGAAGTCATACCAGTCAAAATGTTTGGCAGCAGTATTTTTTTTCCTTTTGTGTGTTTGAAGGACCAAACACAGATCCACAAGAGTTTGCAGTAGATCTATTAGATCTGCAAAGAGATCTCGGATTCTCAGCAGATCTATAAACCAGCAGCAGTAAAATTCTTGTGGGTGCTTGAAGGAATAAGCGCACACACAGCAGTTTTTGTTCGGATCTAGAAATGGCAGCAGCAAGTCTCACATTTGAAGACAGATTGGATGGGGCTTCAAACTTCTTGTCTTGGAAGGTAAGGGTTACCTTGCTATTGAAGGAAATTGACCTCTGCAAAATTGTGAATAAGGTAATTCCTTCACCAACAGACGCAGTGCATTAACAGCTCATGAAAAGGACATCAAAGCACAACAGGCTATTATGGATGCCATGAAGAATCATTTGTTCCTTCACTTAGCAGAGAAGAAGTCGTACAGGGAGATGTTCAAGGCTCTCATGGATTTGTTCCAAAGTGACAACATGAATAGAAAGATGATCTCAAAAAACAAGCTCAGCTCCATGCAGATGTCAAGATCTGACAGTGTTACAGCTACCTCATGAAGATCACACAAATATGTGATCAGCTTGCAGCAATTAAGGAGAAACTGGAGGATATAGAACTCATAAATATGACACTGAATGCTTTAACCAAGCCATGGGAACCATTTTTCAAGAGGACCTGCACTCGGAACACCTTCCCAATTGGGAAAGGCTTTGAGATGATTGCATCCACAAAGTGTTAGAAAACCAGAACAATCTGAGAGTGGGGATGCATCAGTATTGTGAGAATTTAAAACATTCTTTCACAAAGTAAAGAATACTTAAACACCAACAATCTATTTAGCAACAATATATGTGAGCATCATTATCAATCCACACAAGAAGCACATATTAAACAAATAGATACTTCAATCTTTTTCTCAATTGCTTTTATAAAGGCAAGCTTCAACTTGTTATTACATAAATTGGTAAGCTTCAACCTACATGAGAGCTTCAACCCTCAAACTATCGGTTTCTCAAACTCCAACCTGAAGGAAGCTACCACTCCCTAGTTTATCAGTTGCTACTAAAAGGAGCTACAACACCTGATTTTATCAGCTACCACTGAAAGGAGCTACTACCCCTGAATTGCTTACAACTTGCTGAACCTCCTTGGTTCATCTTTCATTCCATTTTCGAACTCAAATCATGAAAGCCTCTCTTTTACAAAATAATTTTTCGGTCTCCCAATCACATACCTTAATCACCAATGCAATCTTTGCTACAGCATCACCATAAAACACCTTCAACAATATTCTTCTCTAATCTCTCGATCATCAATCTTCTTGCTAATTCAATTTATGCTTATAAAGAATAAGAGCTGATATTTTTAGTGTTTATCTTTAGTTAAGTTCATCTTAACAAATTCTTTATTTTAACTTACTTTTCTCTTATATTCCACTTCTTTAAACTTATCTTGATGTGTACTAATGGTCTTTAGTTTTCCATCACTGTTTCCTATGAGAAAATCTGAGTTAATTGTTGCTTTCTTCAATTCTGGTGCATTACAGGTTTTGGCAGTGAATTTAACTCCAATTCTAACTCTAGTGAACTGCCAAATTTGGCTAAATTGCCAAATACACCGCCCAGCACCAACTACTCCATTTCTCCGCTGACTTTACCAATGCAATCTTCCTTCAAGTCGACTGAGGCTCAAGTCGAATAGAAAAATCAATATTTAGTCAATTTGACAATTCGACATCTAGTCAAGTCGATATCCATTCAACTTGACAAGTCGATATCTAGTCGAGTCAATATTTGTTAAAGCTGACTAGTCGACATCCATTCAAGTCAATGAGTCAATATCTAGTCGAGTCAACTTCACCAAGTGCCACTTGGTTGTGGCTATATTGTCTGATAACTTTGTCTAAACTACCAAATATAGCACACTGCCAACAACTCCACTGACTTCACTATTTTCCCCATTGAATGGCTGCTTCAGAGCACAAAGTTCTGGAGCACGTGCTTGTTAGCGCTTTCTCCATAAAATCATAGGTTGTGACCAAACCTGAACACTTTGGGGGCTAAAAGAGGTCAGGGGTTGGGACCGTTTACTCTGTGCATGTTTCCTTCTCCGTCAACTGGCTGGAGGCCCAACTAGGTCGTGTTCCAAATGCATGACTAGCCCAAGTTTCTGACTAGGCCAAAAATCATTAACACTTGAAAATCAAACAAAAAAAGACCCCTGGCACAATTTACGAGGCTTTGCCACATCACCAAACTGCGCCATGTTGATGTCATGAGCCATGGTGGCTCCACCTGTGCTTCCATGTCATCTCTCTCATCCAATCAGAATATTCTACATGTCCTTTTGTCGGGTCCTACATGGTCGAGGGTCGGGGGAGTCTACCCATTTCCTTGTTGTGCACCAACTCAACTATACCAACTCCCAATTGGCCTGACTTGGGTCCCATGCCGACTCGAAACCTTGCCTTGTTGACTCTTTTACCCTTTTTAAGTTCTAAACTTTGACCAGCTATAGCTCCTTCATCCTTAGGAGTTTTTCAAGTTGCCATATACCATTGGAAAGCTCTCTTCGAGGCCTATCGATCTGAGTAGTTTCCAATCTCATATGGGTTGATCTTTGACTCCAAAAACTAATCTGAATATGCTGCTCCATAAACACTTGTTTCACCAATATGCTTGCACACAACTGATCTTTGTCAATCCATGACTTCCTTTGACATCAATGCCAACATATTTCTAACATTCTCCCCCTTTGGCATTGATGGCAACAACAAAAACTTTGTTATCAAACATAAAAGCATGTGTCATGTGAAACAATGAAAACATAACAATTCTTTTGATTTCAACATTGTTTCAACACTTGCACCTCCACTTGTTAACTGAGTTGTCCCCCTGTTTGAATAATTAATTAGTGTTTGCACTTATCTTCTTCAAAATTTTCTTATCCTCCCTTCAATGTGCAATGTTTTTCTTACTTCTCCCCCTTTGACATCAATGGCAAAGAAAATAATATGCTCCCCCTACAACCAATCTCCCCCTGTCATGCTAATCCTATGGACCTAGCAACTCCCTTTTGATGTGTTGAATGCTTGGACTAATCTGGTTGTTGCCTTTCTTCCTCTTGGAGAAGAATTAGTAGAGGGAGGTAAGAGGGACTACTCCCAATCTCTGCCTTAAATACTCAAATTGATCTCTTGGGAGAGGTTTAGTGAAGATATCAGCTACCTGTTCTTTTGTAGGTACATACTCCAATTTTACAATCTAATTTGCAACTTGTTCTCAAAGGAAATGGTACTTGATTGGAATATGCTTTGTCTTGGAATGGAAAACAGGGTTCTTGGACATGTTGATTGCACTTATGTTATCACAGATGATTGGTATTGGTTGGTCATATATTACTTGCACATATTGTAAAGTTTGCTTCATCCATAGTGCAACAAGTTATTGCTATATATTTTGCTTCAGCAATAGAGAGAGAAATTGAAGCTTGCTTCTTGCTCAACCATGAAACAAGGCATTCACCAAGAAAGAAAGCACCACCACTAGTTCTTTTTCAGTCATCTACATCACCTACCCAATCAACATTAGTAAAAGTCTTTAGTGAAAAATCTTTACCTCTATGGAGCAACAAAGCTCAGTATTAGACATAAGCATATATTTTTATTGATGAATGAGTGATTTTTACATAGAAGGGCCCCTGGCTTATATATTGCCTCGGGTGCCTCTTGGCAAAAGGGCATGATCTTTTGATCGTGCCCTTTTGCCTAATTAACCTATAATTACAGCTTATTAAATTTTTACATAACATTGCCTTCCTCTCAAAAAGATGCTTTGTCCTCAAAGCATACGTAATGACGGGTGTTGTTGACGAAACGCTTATGTCTCCCAAGAGGCTTCTTCTTCTGGAAGGTTCTTCCACTTGATAAGGTACTCTTTAATTACTGAAGAAAGTAATTTCTTTTCCCTAGTGGTAACAATTCCTTCTAGTTCTAAACGAAATTGCCTTCATCATCTAATATCGGAAGCGTTGTCTATGTTGATTGGTGTTTGCCCAATGCCTTTTTAAGATAAGATATATGGAAAACGTTGTGAACTCGACTATTATCTGGAAGACTTAAGTTGTATGCTACTTGGTTGATCTTTTTGTTAATCTGGTACAGTCCACAAAACTTTGGTGATAGTTTATTTTTTCCTTTCTGCTTTAGGGATAATTGCTTGTAAGGTTGAATTTTAACAAATACTCATTCACCAACTTCAAATTCTCTCTTTGTTCTATGTCGGTCAGCCTGCTGCTTCATGTGATTTCTTGCAATACTTAGATTTTATTTTAGTGTTTGAAAGACTTTTTGGGTTTCTTCTAATTGCTCCTTAGCTACTCGAACTTTTGTCTCGGAAATGGCCAAGTCCTTCCACTTAGGAGGTTCATATCTGTTAGAGAATCTAGGGCAAAGTAGTGTTATGATGATTCTCTAAGACTTGATAACAATTTGTGAAGTCTTTTTACTTTTTCTTAGTTAGCTTATACTTCTTCTTCTTCTTATTAGTGCATATATGTGTGTGCTTCATCAAACTACTACCAAAACAAAATAAAAAAGAACACAAATTTGGCTCTCTGCCAGGGACAAACCCTCTCCACTCTTGAGAGGGAAACCCTTTGTAAGTTTTCTCTTATTGAAGCTTCTTATTTGAACAACTGCCAAACCCTAGACCCTTGACTAGGATGTCCTCCAAGCATGAGTCAAATCCTTCCTCTTTCTGCACTATCACTTCCAACACATCTTTCAACTCTTCTTCCAGCACTTTGTCTTCCAGTACTTTTGTCTTCTAGGTTAGGAAACCCTAGAATATTAGGGCTCCTTTTCTTCGCTATAAGGAGGTCCTTCTTTACTTATCTTGGAGACCTTGTAGACCTTTCTCTACATCCAAATGATACCCTTCAAAGTGTTGCCTTTAAACTGTTGTCAATCTGCAACAACTTACCTCTGAAATCCTTGCACGTGTGGACAACAAGAACCCTAGAACAGTCTTTTTATTCTTGTTGGCTCTTCGTCCTTTCTTTGCTGATGAGAGAGGCCTTGTAGGCCTAATTTGTACCTGAAAATTCTGAGATATAATGACCTGCACCTTACTGTAGTTGCAGCCACAGGCAGTCCTTACTTCTTCGTATGTGTGACTGCGTGTATGCCCTAAAGACAGTCTTTTCTTCTTCGTTGTTTCTCCTTCTTTCTTCGTTGCCCTTGTAGCCCTCTTTCTCACATTTTCTTTGTGTTACTTCGTCCTCCTTGCTTGCGGATTTCAAAGATATGATTGTGTATAAATGAGGAGTGGACAACCTCTATTTATAGAGGTTTGTCCCTCCTCTCTCAAGCCGACATGACTGTCCATTAGGCCGACTTGACAGTTGCATTATATTTCACATTTATTCATCGTTTTTGCTGCTTGTAGACTTCGTTGGAGCTAGGAGAGGATTTGACCATGCTTGGAGTTATTTCCTTGACCTTGTATGATGACTTACATGATGTAACATGCCCTCAAAGGGTCTTTTCATAATTACATTTTGACTTTGACTCTCTAGAAGCACTTCAAAATGTGCTTAACCTATTTTCAATGAGCAAGAAACTCATTGACAAATAATACAAAATAATTTCTTTTCTTGAATAAGTACAAATATCAAAATTACATATATGAAGACCAAACCTAGTTACATCTTCTCCAACACTCCCTCTTAACTAGGGAGGTATTCATACAACATTACAAGGTGTTTGGCAATTTTCAATCTTGAAGAATTCACATAAGAGAAACCGAATTAGCAATCCATCTATTATAGCATCATATTCATCAGCATTGTCATAGTGCAAGGCCTTGACTAATAGCTCCATCTCTTTACGAGACCATGAGCCACAATGCTGGCGAGACCAATGATTTATAGACACCTTCATCATTGTCTCTCACATAGCCACCCGGGTGTTCTTGAGTATGACCTTCTAGGACTATTCTTATCTTGGGTTCCTAGCCCTCAAAGAATATCGGTCCTCTTGCCTACTCTTGTCTTGGATGCCCTACACATCCTCAAAGAGTATCGAATGCCAGATGATTACCTAATCCTCCCATTCTTTCTTCCCAAGTGAAGACAAGAATGTTGTGTCTATCTTGTGTTTACATTTCCATTCATGGCCTTCATCTAGACTTATGGTTGTTAGTCCTGCATGACCCATGACATGGAAAACACAATAGTCACTCCTTTGTAATCAAGGGTGATTCAAAACTCCCTCTTGATCAAGGACTTGTCAGAGCTCCCTCTTGATCAGGGACTTGTCAGAGCTCCCTCTTAACTGGGGACTCTTTCCTTCATCAACAGCTTCTTCATGGGTCCTTCAACTGCATGATCTCCTTCCTTTCTTGATGTCATGAAGTCTTTGATCGAACTTCTTCTCAGTAGGGCACCATCCATCCATCACTTTCCTTCTTGGTTAGTCATGTCATTGCTTCGTGGAAAGTGACTATCAGGTTCTTCTAGTCATCTTGGCTACTCCTTTGTCATCTTGTCCATGCTTCGGAATGCTCTCCTCATGGATGCTCCATCATACTTGCTAGGTTATATGCTTTGACCTGGTAGCCCATCATGACTTCATCCTGATATTGCTTCAACATTGTTTTTCCTTTTGTTGGATGGCTTCTTCATCACGACATCTTCATAGAGTAGAATCAGTTATCTGCACCTTTTATATCTCCAAGGCCTTCATAGGTGTCAAGGGTCCTTTCTTCCTTCATCAAAGTTATCCTGCCTTCTTCGAGAGATATCTTTCAAGGCATTTTGTCAGATAGTGATTCTCAGTGATCATGGTGTTCTTCACATGCTTGATCTCTTTCTTCATTTGCTTCTTCTCAGATAGATCGGTCAACCACCTAATGCTTCTTGTGGAAGCATTCCTTCATCCCTTGCTTTCTAGACTTGTCAGCATTTCTTCTTGCTTCTTAGTCAGCAATCTTATGCTCCTTATGTGACCATGTTCTTTTGTTGACCTTCATTGCATTGTGGTACATGCCTTCGAGCATGTTCTTGGTGAAAGAGATCCTTTCATGCTTGATCATGTTATAGAACTATACCCATGACTCAATAATATACAAATGATGACATGACTTAAACTTTGATGCATACATACCTCATCTTGATCCTCCTTGATCATTCTTTGGTGTAGCCCTTCTTGCTTCATCTTAGCCTACCTGCATATCATCCCTTTTCTTGAATCCCATGAGTGGGATTCCCAATGAGACATCTGCCTTTGTTCACGAACCTTCTCTTGAAGATTCCATCATAGGATCTTAAAGATCCTCGCCTTGCAAATGTTTCCTATCTTTGATGATTTAGGTCTTCTAAGATTCTTATCATGATCAAGTTTTCTTCCATCATATATGAGGTCCTATTCTAGGTATGCTCCTTCTACATGAATATCTTTGAGCTATATTTTCCATGCTCCCATATTCTAGAAGATATTCCTACATATGCATTTTTGTTCTTCTCATAAATGCTACATCTACATGAGTGTCTAGAACTCCATGTACATCATACTGCTAGATCCTAGAGGGTGATTCTAGCCATGCAATTTAGTTTATTCCTGCATGCTCCTTTTCTACTCAAAACTTTGAAAGAAGTCTAGAAGGAAAGAGTTTGACCTAGTCATAGTAGAGATCCGAAGGATCTTCCTTCTTTTGTTTCTTTCCTTCCTCTTCCACCTCTTGAGTCATATGAGCTTCTTCTCTCTTTCTCTTGTTGTTGTTGTCCTTCTTAAGATGGGGACAATTCCTTTTGTAGTGTCCATATTCTTGGCATCCAAAACATTGGATCTTGGACATGTCTTTGTTGTTTGTTCTTCATGGACCAAACTTGCCAAACTTACCCTTTCTTTTGGCCATGGTAGCAAATGCTTGTTCCTTTGATCCCACATCTTCTTTCGCCTTAAGTCTAGTCTCCTTTGTTATGCATAAAGACCACATATCACTGAGAGTGGTTGCTTCCTTCTTGGGATAAATGCTTGATGTGAAGTTTCCCCACTCCTCAGGTAGAGCATTGAGTACAACAGTTGTCATCTCTTTGTCAGACATGACTTCCCCAAGCTCTTGAAGTTGATTTCTCATCTCAGAGATTTTCATGAAGTAAGGAGCTACCCCTTCCTTTGTTATCTTCATCTTGTATAGTTCATTCCTCAAAGATAATACTTCTCCACTGGTGGATGTCATGAATAGCTCTACTAGCTTATCATAAATTTCTTTTGATGTCTCAAACTTGGAGACATAGGGAATGAGAGAGTCCTTGATTGATTCTATCAGAATCCTTTGAGCTCTTATCTCATCCTTATTCTATTTGGCTAATGCTTGAGTCTATTCCTTAGCAGGGACAGTGATGTTCCCCTTAACATATTCTAGGAGCTCATTCTCCTTGAGAAGTAGATCAGTCCTCTTCTTCCATGCAAGAAAGTTATTGGTGCCTACCAATTTATTGCTTTCCTTGCAAAAAGACATTGATGTATATTCAGAAGGGGACATGCACTTACTTGATAGATTTTGAGATTTGATGGATTTGCTTCCTCCTTGAAAGCTTGATGGCTTGTCTTCCCTGGATCTTGATGTCCTTCAAGTTGTCTTCTCCAAGTGGATTTGCTTGGTGATGAGGTGTGCTTGAAGACTTGTAGCTTGATGTAGATCTGCTCTTCTTTGTAGGTGCCTTTATATAAGGCTCTCCTTCTAGCTTTGTAACCCTCCTTGATGAATGATGGATTGTAGACCCTTCTTTTCCTTGAAGTGGTTGAGACTTTTAGGCTTGATGCTTTAACTTTGTAGATGCTTAAGTGTTCTTGAGTTGCCCTTTCCTTGATGTGTCACCTTCCCTTTGATACCATGTTAGAGAATCTAGGGCAAAGTAGTGTTATAATGATTCTCTGAGACTTGATAACAATTTGTGAAGTCTTTTTACTTTTTCTTAGTTAGCTTATACTTCTTCTTCTTCTTATTAGTGCATATGTGTGTGCTTCATCAAACTGCTACAAAACAAAATAACAAGAACACAGAATTTGGCTCTCTGCCAGGGACAAACCCTCTCCACTCTTGAGAGGGAAACCCTTTTGTAAGTTTTCTCTTATTGAAGCTTCTTATTTGAACCACTGCCAAACCCTAGACCCTTGACTAGGATGTCCTCCAAGCATGAGTCAAATCCTTCCTCTTTCTACAATGTCACTTCCGGCACATCTTCCGGCTCTTCTTCCGGCACTTTGTCTTCCAATATTTTTGTCTTCTAGGTTAGGAAACCCTAGAACATTATGGCTCCTCTTCTTCGCTACAAGGAGGTCCTTCTTTACTTATCTTGGAGACCATATAGACCTTTCTCTACATCCAAATGATACCCTTCAAAGTGTTGCTTTAAACTGTTGTCAATCTGCAACAACTTACCTATGAAATCCTTGCACGTGTGGATAGCAAGAACCCTAGAATAGTCCTTCTATTCTCGTTGGCTCTTCCACCTTTCCTCGTTGATGAGAGAGGCCTTGTAGGCCTAATTTGTACCCGAAAATTGTGACATATAATGACCTGCACCTTACTGTAGTTGTAGCCGCAAGCAGTCCTTACTTCTTCGCACGTGTGACTGTGTGTATGCCCTAAAGACAGTCTTTTCTTCTTCGTTGTTTCTCCTTCTTGCTTCGTTGCCCTTGTAGCCCTCTTTCTCACCTTTTCTTCGTGTTACTTTGTCCTCCTTGCTTGCGGATTTCAGAGATATGATTGTGTGTAAATGAGGAGTGGACAACCTCTATTTATAGAGGTTTGTCCCTCCTCTCTCAAGCTGACATGACTGTCCATTAGTCCGACTTGACTGTCTTCTAGGCCAACTTGACAGTTGCATTATATTTCACATTTATTCATCGTTTTTGCTGCTTGTAGACTTCATTGGAGCTAGGAGAAGATTTGACCATGTTTGAAGTTATTTCCTTGACCTTGTATGATGACTTACATGATGTAACATGCCCTCAAAGGGTCTTTTCATAATTACATTTTGACTTTGACTCTCTAGAAGCACTTCAAAATGTGCTTAACCTATTTTCAATGAGCAAGAAACTCATTGACAAATAATACAAAAAATAATTTCTCTTTTCTTGAATAAGTACAAATATCAAAATTACATATATGAAGACCGAACCTAGTTACATCTTCTCTAACAATATGCGTACTGAGCTTAAAATGAGGGTCATCTTTGCGGAAGTGTGATAAGTTGAATTGTACCACCATTCAGTGAGATGTAACCACTGAGCCCACTTATTTTGTTTGTCTGTTGCATAACAATGAAGGTAAGCTTCTAAGCACTTATTGACAGTTTATGTTTGACCATCTGTTTGAGGATGATATGTAGAACTCATGTTGAGGTATGTTCCAATATGTTTGAAAAACTCCTTCCAGAATTTCCCTTTAAACTCGGGATCTCTATCACTAACAATGACTTTAGGAAATCCATGTAATTTGTAGACATTCTTGCAAAATACCTCCGCGATCTCTTTTGTTGAATCTGATTTCTTCATCCCTATGAAGTGTGCATACTTTGTGAGCCTGTCTACTACTACAAGAATTTTATCTTTCTCGTCTGACATGGGTAATCCTTCAATAAAATCCATTGATATTTCTTCCCATTTTGTTTTGGGATATTTTAAGGGGTGGAGCAGACCTAGGGTCATAATTTTCTCACTTTTATTTCGTTGACATTGATCACATTCTGCTACATATTTTTGAATATCATTATTCATTCCCTTCCAGAAAAATGATTGACGTGCATTATAGTAGGTTTTAAAGAAACCTACATGTCCGGCTGACAGTGAATCATGGGACTCTTTGAGAACCTTGACTTTAAATTTGGAATTTGGACTTAGGTAAATCCTTCCCTTGTACCACAAAATATCGTTTTTCCATTCAAATTTTGAATTCTGAGGAGGGTTATTGATTATAGCACTTGTTTCTGGATCTTTTGCATACTCACTTTGGATTTCATTAAGCCATTCTGGGATTATAGCTGAGACTGCAAACAAGGATGTTTCTTCATCTTTTCTGGAGAGAGCATCTGCCACTACATTGTCCTTTCCCTTTTATGTAATATCTCCATGTCAAACGCAACAATTTTTTCAATCCACTTTTGTTGTTCTTCAAAGAGTGTTTTCTGTTGGAGGAGGTACTAGAGACTGTTATGGTCTGTTCATATGGAGAACTTACTTCCCAAAAGATATTGTCTCCACTTGGCTAAAGCGTGAATAATGACGAGCATTTCCTTGTTGTATGTAGACTTGTGACGTTCTTGCTTGTTCAGCTTCCTGCTTTCAAACACGATTGGATGACCATCCTACATTAATACTACTCCTATGCCAAATTCCGAAGCATCACATTCAATTACACACGGCTTTGAAAAATCTGGGGTTGCCAAAATACAAGTGTATTAGACATAATTCCCTTCGAAGTCTTTAAAACACTTTTCTGCTTCATCACCCCCATCGAAATTAGTTCTTCTTTAGAAGGTTCGTTAAGGGTGCGATTACATGGGCATAGTTTTTAATAAACCATTGATAGTACCCAGTCAACCCTAAGAATCCTCTTAACTTGGAGATGTTAACTTGTGTAGGCCATTCTTTTATAGTCTTGATCTTATTAGGATCTACTTTTACTCCTTCCCTAGATATTATGTGTATGAGGTACTCTACTTCTTTTCCAAAGGTACACTTGGACATCTTTGCATAGAACTAATGTTCTTCTAATATGGCAAGAACTTGCTCCAGATGTTGCAGATGCTCTTTCCACGTTTTACTATAGATTAGAATATCATCAAAGAATAATAACACAAACTTCCTTAGATACAGACGAAATACCTCATTCATGGTGGCTTGGAAGATTGTCGAAGCATTAGTTAATCCGAAGGGCATTACCTTAAATTCATAATAACCTTCATGGGTTCTAAAAGCAGTCTTCGCTATGTCTTCCAACCTTATCCTTATTTGGTAGTACCCTGATCTCAAATCTAATTTTGAGAAGTATTTAGCTCCATTTAGTTCATCCAACATTTCATCGATAAATGGAATTGGAAATTTGTTCTTAATCGTTATCTTGTTTAGCCCTCAGTAATCTACACATAACCTAAACGATCCATCTTTTTTTCAAACTAATACAACTGGAGCAGCATATGGACTTCTACTTTTTATGATAATACCACGTTGTAAAAGATCTTGGACTAATCTCTCAATTTTGGTTTTTGATGATGTGGATATCGATACGGTTTGATGTTGATGGGATTTGATCCTGATTTGATTTCGATTATATGCTTGATTTCTCTTTTAGGAGGCAACTTCATAGGAAGGTCTTGGAACACCTTCTCATGCTTTTGAATTAGCTCTCGAACTTCAGGTGACTCTTCATTAATCATATTTGAAATTAGCATTTCTAATTCATGACACTGCACTAAATAATTCGGTGCTCCCTTTTGGATCATTTTCATCATCTGGGATGATGATACAACTTGATTCTCAGGGGATTGGAACCCATATAACTTGTATTTCTACCCTTCCCATTTAAATTTTATAAATTGCTTTTGATGGTTGGCAAAGTAGGTGCCTAGGGTTTGTAGCTATTGGATGCCTAGGACCACATCCACTCCTCCTAATGGTACAGTGTAGAATGAAGACTCTAGATTATAGTCTTGAATATGTAATTTGACTTTATGGCATTTCCCTACCTTTTCAATTTTCTTACTGCTGGCTACCATAACTTTCATGTTAGGCATAGAAAACGTGAAAACATCGAGCCTTTTCGCCATAGTTGAGTCCAAAAAGTTGTGGGTGCTACCGGTATCAATTAGAACCATTACGTTGCTTTCTTTAATATGACCTTTTAACTTTAATATCTGGGGTTGCTATATACTTGTCATGGCCAATAATGACACTTGCGGAATGTTCTCTTTATCTGGTTCTGGAGAAAATTGTGGAGAACCTTCAATCTCTTCTACATCTGAGTCTTCACTATCTAAATCATTAGTTGCTTCACAGTTATAGAGGTTCTTGGTTTCTTTTCCCTTAGCACATCTATGTTTAGGGTCCCATTTTTCGCCACAATGTCTGCACTTACCTTCTTTCATTCTTTGCATTTCCAAATTAGTTTTGTCTCTTTCACGAAGACGTGGTGGAACATATGTTGTATTATCCGTGTTCGCGGTTTGGGGAAATCTTCATCTCGAATATTCTCTTTCAAATTTTGGCCATTGCATCTTTTGGTGCTTCTTTTTAGCAACTTTTGCTTTTTGTCTTGCTTCTTCTATAGAAGTGATGTCATGAAGCTCAAGCTCAGCCTGGAGATGGGGTTTAAGTTCCGTGATGTATGACTAAATGAGATGATTTTCTGATAATCCAAGTACTCGTGTAGCTAAAGTTTCCCATTCCCTAGTGTATTCGTCCACATCTTTTTGTTGCAATCTGGTGAGTGATGAGAAGAACTCTTCTTCCTTGACACCATGGAACCTCTTAAAGAATGCATTTTTGAATTTCTTCCAACTGATAGCAAGTGTCGTCTTTTTCCACTACATATACCAATTATATGTTTCGCCTTCCATTTGCATGGATGCATGTCTGATCTTTTCATCATCATTGTCAATACCGTAAATCTCGAAATATTCTTCTGCTTTATTGAACCATGCAACACTGCATTTCTCATTACTGTCAAATTTGGAGAGCTCAAGTTTTGCTCTTCAATGATATGTAGCAACTGGTGGATTGAAGCAAGGGTATTGATTTGACAACTGCATATTTGAGTATTGATTCAAGAGTTGCATATTTTGAAAATTTGTGTTATTATTTTGTTGATTGGGTAGGGAGAGTTGTGACTTTGGAGACTCAAGGGTCTGATGTGAGTCTGATGATTTTGATGTATCCAAAGAATTTGGATGTTGAGTAGCTTCATTATTCTGGGGTATTTGATTGGGTGTAATCTTCAACTTGTCACAAATATAGGTTAACATCACCATTGCTTGATTATGATTTAGATCCACTTTATTTGAAAGGATTGCATGATCCCTTTTAAATTCATTATGGTTCTGCTTGAGCTGACTCTCTATTCTTTTTGTTGTACCCTGGAGCTCCTCGATTTTTTCGCCATGTCCGGTCACCTTAGTCTCAATATCTATCAATCTTTTATTATAATCAGCCATCGACATTGATGATGACATTGAAAGGGTATGTGGGGGTTTATATTTATCCAATTTTAACCTTTTCTTTAACTTGACCCTAATTTTTTTTAAATTAAATATAATTTTATTTTTTAAATATAAAGCTTTTTTTAATCGCTTTATTTATAATTAAATATTAATTAACCTATAGTTATTAAATACTAATTAATTATTAATTATAAATCATATAATGAATGAAAATCAGAACTATATGATAATTAACATAACTGTATAATATGCATTGTTGACCGATCAAAAAAACTTGAACCCAATTCAATGGAAGACAGAACAGGGGTCAACAGTGACATCGGGTAGACGAGTCGATTGGGAGAGTGATATGATGGTCAGGCAAGCAGGCAACTGACGATGAGAGTGGGCTTGGTTGGCATCCAACAAAAATACGACACAGCGAGGACGTCGGCAGGCTAGACCAAACAAGGAAACGGTCAAACGGTATTCGATGTAGCTACAAAGACTAACACGAACGATGTGGCCACGGAGCGGAGGTGGCGATGTAGCTGCGAAGGCGGATGACCCGATCTAAACGCGGACAGGGAACACGAGGGAAATGGAGGTTGACGGCGACAAGATTGCAAAGCAGAGACAAGGATGAACACGGCGACGCAGAGAGGTAGCGAGCAGTTGCATTTGTGGGAAGTTGGCGAAATCATGAACCGTGCAACAGTGAGCCGAGGAGTGTCCTACTCTGATACCAAATGGAGCAACAAAGCTCAGTATTAGACATAAATATATATTTTTATTGATGAATGAATTATTTTTACATAGAAGGGCCCCTGGCTTATATATTGCCTCAGGTGCCCGAAAGGGCATGATCTTTTGATCGTGCCCTTTTGCCTAATTAACCTATAATTACAGCTTATTAAATTTTTTACATAACACTCTAGGGTACCAAACCATAGTCCATTGTGACTCTCTGAAATCTAAGAATCATCTTGGCTACTAGGAGATGACTTTGTCTAGGATTTGCTTGAAATCTTCCACAATACCAACTGCCTGCATAATGTCTACTCTAGAGGCTACCAATAATAGATCTATATAAAGTTTGATCCACCTCTAGTGACTCATCAACCTTGCTGAGTTTGCATCCAATGACCATTGGAGTGCTTACCAAAGAACATTCCTCCATGCCAAACTTCTTTAACACTTCCTTGAGATACTTGCCCTGTGAAATAAAAATACCTTCCATTGTTTGAGTGATCTACAAGCCAACGAAATAAGAGAGTTCACCGAGCATTGACATTTCAAATTCAGCCTTCATATCAGCTGCAAACTAGCAAGTTAGATGATTTGCATCACTTCCAAATATTATATCATCAACATAGACAACAACTACTAACAGTTTTCCATCATTAGATTTCACATATAGGTTGTTGTCAATTGCCTCTTTTAAAACCACACTTAAGAAAATAACTATCCAGCTTGGAGTACCAAGCCCTTGGGGCTTGATTAAGACCATACAAGGCCTTTTTCAGCCTACAAAAAGAATCAGGATTATTGACAATTGAAAACCATTAAGTTGTTCAATACTATGTCTAAGGTTCGACGAACTTGAACC